>WIXG01000845.1:0-18737 GCA_009869945.1 Mesaphorura yosii | reverse complement strand
CAAATCTATGGAAAATGTCAACCACATTTATAGCTGACTTCAAACGTGTGCAGCCATCTTTCGAGTTCCAGCAAAACGCGCAGCCGGGATCTCCAGGCGTTACCGTTGCAATCTATGTAAGAGTATGCTCCAAATCACTCATGACGCTCTGATTCGCCGTTGGGAGTTTTTACTATATGGAAAGAGAAGCGAGGCTGACGCTCGCAAATTACTTGCTGGCGGGAACGGGGGATATGCTCATAGCTCTCAAATAGTTTCACGTTTCCTCGATACGTACGTTTAATTTTTATCAAGTCTCAAGGGTTTGATTTCTCAGATTAGCAGTCGGCATTTCCTTTAGCTTCCACCAATATTCACAACACGAAGCAAAGGCACCAACTCGCTTCCAACAATTTATGGTTTCACTTTTACTACATAGATGAACATGAAAGAACAACTAGCGCGCAAATCCGGTCCAGTATTTGAGTTTTCTTGTAATTCACCAGCGCTGGAGAACTTGGTCTTTCCGGCAAATCCAAGAACATATGATAACTTTTCACTGACCTGCAACTCCGTATTTGCTTCTAGTGTAATACATGCTCGATTTTGATCGTCTGAACAAGAAATGTGAACTGACTAATGGGGTAGACAGGCTAATTTATTTCTTCAACCAAATGCGATCTCCTTCTCACTGAAGTCATTTATGCTCTCTTTGTAAATTTTTAATGCGTTATCACTGTTTAGCCCCGTGAAGGTCTTTTTCGAATACGTGTATGTGATTTCAGTCAGCGCGACTTCGTACTGACTCAAATTCAATTTCACTGGAGTCTTGATTCGAAATTTTGAAACTGGGTTGTCTGGAAAGTAGCGCTGAGACCCAGTTGAAGGCAAGTACATGTAAAACGACATACTCAGGTAGAAATAACATACTTTAGGATCAACTTTGACCAACTCTTGCTCATAGAACAAATCTTGAATCATTTTACCACTCATTCTCAATGTAACTGGTGTACTGTCAATCATTTCTGTGATTTTAAATACTTCCTCTGTGTACGTGCAAGAATAGCCTTTCCCGAAGACACGTTTTTTCATGGTAAGACGCACAAAGTCGTGTAACCTTAGCTTCGATTTTCGACTGTTTTGTGTTTAAGTGCTTGTAGGCGTAAAGCCAAACGTCCAATTGATTTCTCTTACACGGGTAGAGCTAACACCAATGAACCTATGTGTGAAATTATTGTAACTCCACCAATTTAGGTAATACACTTAGTCGAAGGAATTTAACAGTAAACTTCAGACTTGCCGCGAATATTTTGTAAGGAAGCCTGTGATTATTCGTACAATGCACCTACTATTTAGTTCATACGTTATTTATATTTAGAAAATTCTGGAAATGGAATAATTACTCAAATTGCAATCTAAAATTGTATGTTTGAGTTTAAGAACACAGAATTCTGATCCTCTTTATTCATGCACCCAACTGAGAAATAGGTAGAATTCGCACACGCAAAATTCAGATTGACAAAAGATTCACTGCAGAATACATGTGGCATGAGTGGTCCATGTTTGCTGAGATGAGCACAGTGCAGTGGGTGTGGGTTCGTAGTTGTCTTATGTGTCTGTCGGTCAACACCAGTCGTCCTCGTCGTCCGACAGCGGGTGGAAGAAGCGAGGCGGCTGCAGGCGCGCTTGGTCCAGCGAGTGCTGACGGAGCACGGCGGGCGGGGACCGAGGCAGCATTCGCTGGTGAAGTGGGCGGACCGCCGTCACGGGCGGGTTGTCGAAGCTAGCGACTCTCCGCGGCTGAATCGGCTCCCGCGGGAGGCGGCGTGCGCCGCCACTGCCCGCGCTGCCCCCGAAATGGCGCACGGGACCGGTCGGAGAATCGGTTAGGCGAGGGAATTGAAGCGTGCTGGGTTGCTTTGGCGTCTGTGGCAGTCGCCTGCCTCCGGACCGCCTGCCGGGCAGGAGCGGGTACTCAGGAGCAGAAGAAGCGGTCTGGTTCATGTGATGGGTGTAGTCGATCGCTGAGGTCGGACGCGGACGGAACAGGCGGTGGCGCGTGCCGTTTCTTCCGTGGTGATCGCCATGGTAGCGCCTGTACGAGCCGTAATGATGGTGAATAGGGCTCAGACTGAACTCGTCACCGCGGAGCTTTGCACGGGCCCGCCCTCGTCGCGATGTTTCAGTGCGCACGATTTCTACCATGTCGCTCACGAGATCCGAGAATCCAATGTCGTGTTCTGAGGGACGATGAGAAATCGACCAATCATAATCAAAATCACATGATCTTAAAAGAGGCGAAAAGTGGTTCCTCAACGATCCTCACCACACTTACCCGAGTAAAACTCGTGATGGTCCCCGTTCATAACACCTTGGTGCTCGTGGTCGTCGCGCGCGCCGGCCCCCCCGCGCCGGCTCCTCCGCCTGAAACTCCCAGACGGGCTGGGCGTGCGGCTCAGGCGTCGTTCGTGCTCGGGCAGTGCGAGCAGGTCGTCTTCTTGCGTGATCGAGTCTCGTGTCGGCGAGTGTTTGTCATCCTGGTCGGAGTGCAGCTGCTGGAGCTCAATTATCTGTGGAATGGCAAAAGATGAGTTTCAGCGCAAGAAAATAAAAGCAGGCAGACTAAATCTCTGACTAAATATTGTCCTACTGGACTAATTTATAGTTCTCTTCTAAATTCTGCCCTTCTAAGTTTAAATCTGCCGCGCTAATTAATATTCACTGCTAAGGCCAAGGCTAGACGCTAAATTCTCCGACTCTTCTTCCGTCTAGCTACGGCTAGGACACGAACACATGGATTTCTGCAGTGAATTTGCAAACCCCGTTCTTCATCTTTCTCCTCCGCCTCCTTTTGCTCCGAGATCCTTCGCGCTCCAGCACGTGCTTGATTTCCTCGTCGTTCGGGAGCTCAATCTCGTCGTCCTCCGGTTTGGCGTGGGCGTGGCCGTGTGACTGCGCGTGGACCGTGTGTGCGTGTTTCTGGTCGTGCTGCTGCTGCTTCTTGCCCGCAGCGAGAAGGCAGGCCAGGAGGCCAGTATTCTAACACAGGCATCATTCGCTTGAGTTTTGGGAACATTTTTAACTCGCTCACGTAAAATTTGTACATTTGCTAGGATTTGGAGACCGCGCGTAATTGAAGGATTTAAACTTACCGGCAATTCCCGCCCGACGCCTTTGACCCTCCCAAACCGCGTGGCCTTCCAGTTTTCGACGATCAGGAGCCCCGCGTACACTTTTCCCACTGTCAGCTTCATCTTCCCGAGCACGTCATTGCGGGGTACGAGGAGGTCGAGCTTCTTCTTTGCCTGCAGTGGCCAGATTCTGTTGAGGGTGTAACGCAACTCCTTGTCAGCCCCGTCCATCTCCTCCGCCGGACGCATTTTGATCTGCAGGTTCTCCCTAATCAGTGCGAAAAGCGTCGTCGTGAACTGCACCTTCCCGTCGTCGTCGATGGGCATGTTCATCCGAATCAGTTTTTTGTACGCGAGGCGATATGGGCACTTGTTGCCGAAGCCCAGGGGCGGGTCCATGTTTCGGAGCATGTCGTACATCTCCGTGTAGTGAATCAAGCCCCTGAGTACAAAACGACCCGACGTGTTTTAAATTTTCGCGGCGGTTTAACTCACGGCCATATTTTGCTTTTGCTTACGTGGCGCTCGGATCGTACTCTGCCCAGATCCGTATGTACTCGTCGAGGTGATGCGCCCCGAGGATGCTCGAATCCCTCGTCAGGTAGTCAAAGTTGTCCATGATGACGGCGACGAAGAGATTCAGCATGAGGAAGGAGCAGAAGAAGATGAAGCTGACAAAGTAGGGGATCGCCAGGTTGGAGCCGCACTCCTTCGTGATGTTTGTGTACTGTCCATCCTTGTCCTTCAGTGCTTCGGGGTCGCAGACACGCCCTTTGAGGCAGTCCAGCATAATGGACGGCCACGACTCGCCCGTGGCACACCTGCGAAGGCGGCGAGAGCAAAAAATTAGGACGGACACGCACACACATTTTTCTAGAGCGAGAACGATCAAGAAACACGAATACGAATTCCATGCAGAAAGCGATGCAAATTCACAAGAAGAAGCTTAGAAGCAAGGCGACAAAGCGAGACGAAGGTTTTGAACCTGCGCGGGCAAAAATTAGACTCATGATTTAAGAGAACACTGTTTTTGAATTCTTGGGCGGGAGAAACGAGAAAGCCAGCGGCAAAAGGGGCAGACAAAGACGGGCGGGTGGGCGGCGGCGGCTGAGCGAAAGACGAAAATCGCAGTCTCACTCGCACTCGAAAGAATTCAATTCAAAACACCGAGACACATTAAAAAATTAAAATAGAATGAAAAGATGGAAAGAGTGTACAAAACGGACCGAAAGAGCAACATCAGTGCTTGTAAGAAATTCTGAAAATTGTTGTGGCGATTTATCGAAGACTTTGGATCGAGAACAATGTTACCAAAAACCTGCAATCAAATAAAAGTACAACCTGCATTACGCATTTTCTCGCAAGATTGAGCGGCTGTTGCTGCCACAAAATTGCCAACCACTTCTAGATTGCTAGCTATATGCTAGTTTAGGGCCTGGCCGCTACACTGCGCTCGGCGCTGTTGCTGCGTCTACGCGTACGCTGCTGCTGCTCTAAGTTACACTGCAATACGGTACGGTGCTACAAAAAAGTAGCCAACGAGGGCCCAACTCTGGTGCTAGGCTAGGCTAGGTTACTGCTGGACTGCCAACTGCGATTGCGACTACGGTACAACTTTCAACTGTACGATTACTGGCGGCACGAATTACGAATTACGATTACGGCTCTGGTAATTTACGTGTACTGCGGTTTACTGTTTACTCTACCGAAGGAGTACGTGAAAGCCACGCTAGACGCTAGACGCTAAACGCTAGATCTCAAAAGTCTAACCGAAAGAGGAGCAGAATGGCGGCAAAGAACGATTGGAAATTGTTGTGGCGGTTGATGGCACGGTCAGGATCATTACGAAGGTTACCAAATACCTTTCACAGCGGCCAGCACACAGTGAGCATTAATTATTCTTTGCAAGTATGGGGAAATTATGGGGCTGGGTATTATCTTTTAAAGAGGAGGCAGTCAATCAGCGCCTAAAGTCTTTACCTGCATTCCGATGATTGCGTAAATGAAGAAGAGCATCGCAATCAATAGACAAACGTACGGCAGCGCTTTGAACGACTGCACAAATGTCCACAGCAGAATTCTAATCGTGTATCCTTGGCGAAGGAGTTTAATCAGACGCGCGGCACGAAACAGACGGAGGAAGGCCAAGTTGACAAAATTTATCTGTAAACAAATTGCACGATTGTACATTTTAAAATTTTGCACCCGCCTAGTCGAATTTTGAAAGTACAAACCTCAAACTCGACCGCCAGCGCATCGACGATGCTCCCAATCACCGTGATAAAGTCAAACACGTTCCAACTGTCCTTGAAAAAATTCTGCGGGACACGAATTCAAATTTAAATTAGACCGGCACACCGGCACTGGCCGGTGTCGATCGACTCCGCCGGTAGCGAATCGAAAAGACTCCAAAAGTAAGACAAAGTAAGGATTCCCGAGGGAAAGGACTCGAATTCGAATTTCGCGGTCGCGCGCGCGAGCGGGCGGGCGGTCGATTAGAGAGAGAAGAGATTACCCGAATGCCGTAGGCGCCAAACTTGAGGAGACACTCGAGAAGAAAGAGTAACGTGAGTACAAAGTTGATGAGTATCAGAGTGTCCTCGTACTCCACGGGAAAACGGTGGAACTGTAATACAGTAATAATCAAAGGGAATAGAGACTAAGAGCAGCAGCAGCAGAGAAACTAACACGAGACATCTACGCTAGGGCGCTACGGCTACGAGAGCGCCGCTAAGGGAACTAAAAGATGACATAGCCAGAGCATGCAGGGTGCTGGACTCACGTGCATGCGGCGGCCATTCCGGCCCGGCGGTTCCTCATGCAGTACGGTCACCGGCCGATTACGAACTACAAACATGCGGATCCATGCGGCTCGGGCTCAGGCTCCTAGACCCTCGCTACAGACGCATGCATCGGGCTCGGCATTCGCATGCAAGCGAAGTAATGCAATTGACTTACCTCCAAAAATTACCTGCGGCCTTGACCAGTCTGGCCGAAAGACCGATCTCGATCGTGTCCGGGCTCATGGCGCGAAATGTCCGACTCAGCAACATCTCATAATGTCTGAATTTTGAAAACTCGCGCTGCCGCGTGCGCGCGTGGTCGCGAAATTTCGTGGCAGTCGCGGTTTATCTCGCGAACCTTCTTTGCCTATCTTTTTGGAGTCTACAGTCTACGGCTCTACGTTACTGGAATTTGAATTCGGGGCTTCCCGTTCAAAGATGGCGTGCGCGCTGCACTGCTGAACTGCAATTTTACCTTGACACCAAAGGCGATGTTTTTGAGGAAACACTCGATCGAGAAGAGGGCAGTGAACGTGAGATTCATCTTCTTGAGCACTTCTTCGTACTTTTTGTTCTGCTGGTAGAACTGAAGAGAGACATAGAGAGAGATAGTAGAGAGATTGACAGAGAAGTAAATAATGACAGAGAGAAAGGTGAGCACAGGAAATTAGAAGAAAGACGCAGCAGCAGCAGCGGCTGCAGGCGGTGCGTGACACGGCACGGCACAAGTCAGGGCTTGCACGAAGAAAGGAAATTGGCGTGCCAAATAAACTATAAACGACTCGACAGCATGCACGAAATGAAGCGCGTGAAACGACACGCGCGTACCAACTTAAAGACCGAGAAATAAATTGTGGTAACAGGAAAAGGAAATGTCAAACTTCAGACACAAATCTTGTGCGGTTTGCAATTTACGAGCGTGTCAAGTGTCACTCGTGCATAAAATTAATCTGAGGTCTAAACTTCAAAGAAACACGCCGAGAAACAAGTCAATTTGTACTTTTTGCTTGGCTTTATGTAAGAACAACAAAAATCATGGACAAAAGAGTTGGTCACGACATGAAAGAAACATGAAATACGAGCTTCCGTGCAAAAAATCAGATTAGCGGTCCAGGAAAGAAGGAAAGTTTCGGGGAAAAGTTTCAGAAAGCACGCCATGCACGAAAATGCTGTTGGATTTCGACATAAAAATTGCACGCACATGCACACGCATACAAAAATCCTATCACGAATCAAGTTTTGTGCAAACTGAAGGCATGCAACGAGCATGAAATGGCACGAACGCGCGACGTGCAAAATTCAAATTTGTGGGAGCAGGCGAGCAAATCGCAGGCGGGGAAGCGCAAACATGCAGCATGCAGCCAAAAATGGACAGACAGGCACAAGTGTTGTGGAAGCGCGAACGCGATTGCGATCCAAAATCCGCAATCTGCGATTTTGCGGACACGGAGCGCAAACTTTGCACAGAAAATCACGAAAATCATTCCGTATCCACATTAAAATGTGCGAAATGCGAAATACGAATTGTGGGGTGAGCACGACGAGAGTTTATAGTACAATAATTTCACAACAACGATGCGAAAGGGGCGTTCAGTGTCGTGCGTGGTGTGGCGTGACTCACCTTCATCATGAGCAGGAGCGTATTCAGGACGATGAGGAGCATGATGAAGAATTCGAAGGGCGTCGACGCGACGATCCGCCAAATTTTGAATTTCAGTGAGTCCCGGTCTTTCGGCATGTAACGCTCGAGTGGCTTGGCACCGATTGCGAAATCGATGCAAGATTTCTGCGGGTGGCAAATATACGTAAAATGACGCCTGAGTTTCGGATATTGCAAAAATTCTGCTGGGTCTTTCCGTACCTGATTTTTGTCCATTTCACCATCCTGCAGCTCGGCTTCGCCCTGCTCCTGAAACGTGATGATAATCAAGGCGACGAAGATGTTGACGAAGAAGAACGGGAACACAATAAAGTAGACAATGTAAAATATGCTCATTTCTATGCGGTGGTGAGGCTGAGGTCCGAGATTCTCTTCCGTGGCGGCCATCGAATTCTGGAGGACCCTGCGCAAAGTAATGTCAAGTCAGTCTCAGTTTGTTCCGCTTCACACGCTGACAGCAGTTTCACTTACTGTGGCCATCCTTCGCCCGTCTGCACAGCAAACAACGTCAGCATCGCAATCGCTACATTGTCGTAGTGAAAGTCCCGAACGTCCCAAATCCGATCGTGCACCGTCGGCGGGCCAGGACCGTTGAACTCAAAGTATTGTCCTTGGCAGTCGCCCTTCACTTTGCGACTGAAATCATTGCAAAATTGAAACCGACCGTTGAAGAGCTGGACGGCAATGACAGCAAAAATGAACTGAAACACGACAGACGACAAATTTTAGGCAAATGACTTGTGAAGACAAATTGGCTTGTCGCGTGTCTTTTCCTCACCTGAAACAGCAGGTAGACGATGAGAATGTTGAAGACATTCTTGAGGGAGTTGACCACGCAGTCAAACACGGCCTTCAGCTTGGGCACGCGCTTAATTGTCTTGAGCGGTCGGAGCACACGTAAGACACGAAGTGATTTGATTGTGTTCAGTTTGGCAGTAATGTCCGAGGTTGGTGCAGAGGCTTCGGAGGCGGTGGCACCGGGCCTGCAGCCACGCACAGACAAAACATTAGAAAAATACGAACACGCCACTCGGGAGTCATGTAAAAAGCTAGACTACTCTTCTACTACGCTAGACTACATTTGCTAAGCTAAAATGCTATTCTATGCTATTTCTATGTTCTAGTAAAGAAATCTATGTCTTACGCTTGTGAGAATGCAATTAGAGCACAAATCACGACTACAGCGTCAAGAATATTCCACAAATCACGACAGTATGATCCAGGATGAAAGACTACACCTAAGTCTACCACCTACGAGAATACAAAAGACAAAAGAGAAAGTACCAATAGAATAGAAGCTTCTAGAATCTTTCGTAGTTTGCTAGAGACTTCTAGAAGGCTAAAGTACCGGTTTACCAACCCTTCTAGTTCAAATTACCCAAATGTACGTAGTAAAGTACTCGCACGCGTAAATCTGAAATTTCTAAACTCTGCTCAAGTTTAGTCTACTTTACAAATGCTAAATTGGATTTGAACGTTCCCTCAGAAATTTCCGTACTTGTCGTAAACGAATGAGGTGATGGCGCAACCGACCACGAGCCCGTCCATCAAATTCCAAATGTCTCGCAAGTACGAGCCGGGATGAAGAACGATACCCAGATCGAGCACCTAAATTTGAATTTAGCGCCGACCCACGCACGACATAGACACAGCATTTTAATCTCCAAGAAAAGAATGAGATATCCTTGATACGGACACGAATTTCATCCTGAATCAGCACCCGGCCGCCAACTTACCTTGAGTATCATTTCGACCGTGAAGACTCCCGTGAAGGCGTAATCAAAATAGTTGAGAATCCTGTTCCGCTCCGCAAACTCGTGCACGGGGTCTTCGGCGGCGAGCGCGATGGAGCTCAGACTTATCACAAGCATGATGAACATGTCAAAGTAGCGCAGGTTGACGATCCAGTGGGCAGCACGGCGAATGTAATTTGTGGGGGAGAGGATGAACATGGAGCTGTAGGGCAGCATGGGTTTGGGGCCCGTGGGCTCCTCTTCCTCCTCCTCCTCGAGCTGCTTCTTCTTCTCCTGCTCCTCCTTCGCCTTGTCCAGCCCCAGCTCCTTGGCGCGGTCCTCCTCCTGCTGCTCCTCCTCGGCGGCGGTCAGCTCTTGGGCGTTGGCCAAGTTGTCGACGGCAATAGCCAAGAAGACGTTGAGGAGCGTGTAGTTGCCAAAGAGGACGAGAACGATGAAGTACAGGCTGTAGACCATTCCCTTCTGGTAGCCGCCCTGCGACTCGATGGCGTGGTACAGAATCACGTTCCAATCCTCGCCCGTGAGTATCTGGAAGACGGTCAGGAGCGCGATGGGAAACGAGTCGAAGTTTGTGGGCGGAGTTCCCTCGCCGGGCGTGACCTCGTTGAACTGCCCGCCAAACAGCTGCATGCCGAGCAGCGCAAAGATAAGGATGAACAGAAAGAGGAGGAACAACAGGGAAACGATGCTCCGCATCGAACTCAGGAGCGAGATGACGAGATTCCGCAGGCTGCTCCAGTACTTGGTCACTTTGAAGATGCGAAGGAGGCGGAGGGCTCGGAGCACACTGAGACCGAAGGACGTGTTCGGGTTGAAGGCGGACCAAACCACTTCGAAGATCGAGCCGCTAATGACGACCGTGTCGAAGCGGTTGAAACTCGACTCGAAGTAAATGCGCGGGCCGAGCGCGTAGATTTTTATCAGCATCTCGAAGATGAAGAGCCCCAGGAAGCCAAATTCGGCGTAGACTGCATTAGCGAAGGAAAACAAAAATTGGCACAAGATCATGGTACTGGCAATGCTTGACCTGGCTTACAATTGAACCGCGTGAGCCATGGAGGCTGGTCGTAGTGCTCGGCGGCAACACAGATGGTGTTCAGGAAGACGAGCCCAATCACGAACCAGTAAAACCACTGCTGCTTGACGGTGTGCCGGATCCAGAAGCGGACGCGTTTCTCCGCCCGCCAGAACCGGCGACACGTTGACTGATTGCGGACTTTGGACTTCAGGTAGGCTGCACGCGGGAGACCTGAAAGACAGGAGCAGAATTAATGCGGGTCTTTTCACATTCTGTCAATCTCACTGATGCTAATGCAGATTGAGCGTGGCTCTATTTTGTACTCTTTTCTAGATGCGCTTGGCTACCAAAAAAGTATACGTGCGCGCTAGACCAGACTTTCGACAACTTCGCCAAAATTACTGCAACTGCAAATACGGCTAGGCAGGCTACCACCAAACGGCTATTCGCTATTCCGACTCGACCAGATAGAGAAGTTTAGCTTTTTTACCACCAAACAGTTTCTTTTTCAATTGCTTCTCCGCTGCGATCACGTCTGCTGTCAACAAAGCATGAACAATTCCTGAGCGCTGAATCTTGGTATCTTTGGCTTCATTTTCATGAACCAGGGCCCCAGCGCCTTGACGAAAGCGGAAAGGGTCCGCCTTCGGCGGCCTCCTCGTGCACGTGAATTTACTTACCCTCTTCCTCCTCCTCCTCCTCGTCTTCGTCTGTGTCAGTCGACCGCGACTTGCCGAGCGCCTTGAGTTTCTTCCGCTTCGTCGCTGCTCTCCGTCTAGCCTCCATGATCCGCATCTTTTCCTCCTCGCTCGTGCGCTCCTCGGCCAGAATGACCTCCTCCGCCTTGCAAATCCACTCCACGTACCCATTCAACTCCCGCTCGAGCTGCTGTTGCCGGCGGAGCTTCAGAAAAGCCTGGCGGTTCTCCACGCGCTCTCTTTCTTTGGCGAACTCTCTGAAAAAAGCGCCAATGAGTTTGAATTCCTAGTTCGCAAATCTGTAGATTTCGAGAATATTTTGCGAATAATACTGCGCTTACCCGGACAACACACCGAGCACGAGGTTCAACATGAAGAACGAGCCGAGGACGATGAGTGGCACAAAGTAGATCCAATTGTAGAGGCTTCCCATGGCGTCATTGGTCCAGTAGAGGATGTCAGTCCAGCCCTCCATCGTAATGCACTGAAAGACGGTGAGCATGGCGAACCCAATGTTGTCGAAACTATAAATTTAGTACATAGCCACCAGTGTTGTAATTGCTATAAGAGTTGCAATAAAACTAAATGGTTTCACGTTACATTACATACCTCGTGATGCCCTTGTTTGGGCCCAGCCACTTGTTCATGCAGAGACTCGTCGACTCATCGCACATGAACGCACCCGTCTTGTTGTCGCCCTTGTTGTCGTAGTAGCACGGCGAGGCGGATTCGCCCTCCTCAACAATCTCGTCTGTAAATACAGCAGCAAAAACAAAAGATCAGAACAGAAAGAAGGTGAAAATCGTAGGCTACATCGGTAAATGGTAAAGAGATTGTTTACCCAAATCTTCTAAACTGTAGCACGTCCAATGCAAAGCACCGCAGTAAAATTCCAGCCCGATGATGGCGAATATGACAATTGCAAACAGCACCAACAATCCAATCTGCAACAACGGCGCCATGGCTTTGATAATTGATTTCAAGACCACTTGCAGACCTGTGGCGTATCAGAGAGAAGGCATTAAGTACCATGTTTTGCTTGAAATTGCATTGCGCGCCAACTACTAATTGTCTAATTACTACGGTAAAGACTGTAATTAATGACTATTTGACTAAGCTAATTCACTGACTGGGAATTCCGGAGACGAGTTTGAGTGGTCGAAGAACACGAATGGCTCGCAGTGTGCGCAGGTCCACGTTGATGTCCAAGTACGACGTGGCGTAGACCGTCATGAACCTGTGCGGGGACAGAAAATTCTAATTGTCTAATATGCTAATTCACTAATTCACTATAAAGCGACGATAACGCGCGTTATGACTACGTCGCTGTTACGCGCAGGCGCTCGCTGCCTCAAATCTTACTCGGTATCCTGGAAACCAGCTTGAGTGGCCGGAGTACGCGAAAGGAACGCAACATTTTGAGATCGACATCGACACCCGTCTCGGCAAAGATTGTCATAGAGCTGTGCAAGCAGCAGAAATTCGCTTATGTAAACTCAAGTCTTTTATGAAGAGATTTTCTAATAAAAATTCTGCTCTGTTATGCTAAAACTTCTGAAATGGTGCTAAAACACGAATTCTGAATTTTGTGTGGCTAAAATCTGCGCTGTGAAATAAAAGTCTCTGTACTAAATCAGCTATTCAGCCGTCTTTCTTTCTAAATGGCTGGGCTACGCGCTGATCGCTTTATACATCTACATTTCTGCATCTACAATTAATTGGGCTAGGGACTAATCTATACTGAAGACGAACCCCGTCACGACGACAATAAAGTCCATAAAGTTCCAAATATTCCTGAGATAACTGCCGCGATGGAGCACGAAGCCCATCGCGAGGATTTTGAGCGAGGCTTCCACGCAGAAGATTCCTAGAAAGTAGTGCTCCGTCTTGTCCTGTGAAAAATCAAAGTCAACAATTAGCAGGGAAAGTTCTGAAGCTCACTTTGGCCTAAACTCGATTCCGTTTGGCTTACGAGTTCGATGGCGAGCATGGTCTTGTCGTTCTTGGGCAGATGCTCCTCGAGCGCGAGTACGATGCAGTTGGCAATGATTGTGAGGAGCACGGCGTACTCGAATGGGGGCCACTCGATGATGAACCGCGTGCATTTGCGAATACGCGTGTCCTCGGAGAAGATGAAGAGCGAGGACGGGCCCGCCCCCGGCTTGTCCTGCGAGCTCTGCTGCGGCATTCCACCAAGAGTCCCGCCACCCGCGGCAAAGGCGCCCGAGGTGCGGTAGTGGTGCGAGGCGGCGGCCGCCTGGAGCCTAAATTCGGGCACACACACACACACACACACACTCAATTGGCTGGCTAAGCACTAAATTCCCTTACACGCGCCCGTCGTCAAAGCCTTTGTATCCGTATTCTTATTCGACCCATGGCTTTAATATTTATTAAAAATTTGGAGACAGGGCGAGCAGGCAGCAAATGGCAAATAGCAAATCGTGAATCGTGAATTGCAAATTAATACTGCGGGTATTTCAGCTTCAGCATTGCCTTAGCTTAGCTTATTACTGTGCAATGCGTTAATACTGTCTAGGCTGGGAGGAAAGTAGGTCAGAATTCCCTGCTGCATTAACACACCTCCAGCGAACAAGCAGACGGGCGAACAGGCAGGCAGCTCGGCTCGTCGCTTTGCTGCAGTGCCGTGCCTGCTCGCTCGCTTTCACTCTTCAGCTTTCGCCTGCATTGCAAAGTGAAAGCATGCGCGCCTCGCGCGCTCGTCTCGCCTTTACTCGTCTCGTACTGGAAAATCGATTCGGGAAAGTTCACGAGCGACGGGCCGCGTACAAAGAGAAAGCGGTAGCGTGCTTTCTCTTTGCCTTTACTGTGTTTTAGCTATTTGCTTACATGACATCTCCTAGTTTCAGTTTCGACTGCACGATGGCACACGTTTTGTGGTCTTCGGACGCAAGAGCTGTTCGCCGACCGGAGCGAGAACGGGCGGCAGCCGCTGCGATGAGCTCCTCTTCCATGACTTGGCTTGGCGTGGCTTATCGCTTTGGCTTCACAGCGGGGCGACGTGTGGCTTGGCTTGGATTGACCTGGCTTGGCGTGGTGTGTTGGTGTGAAGTGAAGTGAATGGCGTGATTATGATAATGAAGATATCAGTCTCGCATACAAACTCAAGCCGGAGCCCGTGCCCATGCCAGAGTCAGAGCCTTTTACGTTTTCCTCTTCCTTTTCGGAGTCCATATTCATATTCATATTCGTATTCATGCCCGTGTTTGAGTTCACGCACGAGTACGTGCAAAATAGATACATTATTTACGAGTCCGTGTTACTTTACTTTACTTTACTATACTTTACTTGTTTTGTTACGTGTACGTGTATTACGGCCGCCAGTGAAAGCTCTCGTATGTCATTTGTGCATGTGTTCGTGGCGTGGCTTGGCGTTGGCGTACGCATACGGATAAGCTCGAATCTCATTCTTCCATCTCTTCCGTCTTCCGCTGTTGCGAATCTGCAAAGCAAATAAACAAGTAGTACAATGGCACAATGAACGCAATGCCAGAAAATGAAAATGAAATCTGGCAGCTTTCTCTGAAATCTAGCTGGAGTATTGATGAGACGTTCGGGATTTGGATTTGTGGTCTTTTCACATGCGGGTGTGTATGCGTGGACAAAGCAGGGTAAAGAAAAGCAGGGCAAAGCATGTAGAACATGGAAATATGGTTGGTAAATGGCATGTAACTCGCATTACAACAGATGAGCGCACGACATCAGAGACGTGACGACGACGACACATAACAACAGGTTGCCCATTATAATCAAAGGACCGACTCTTCACTCGCTCGGCTGGCTGGCCTGCATCGTCTTGTCTCTTTGTGTCTTTCACTCGCTTTCTCTGCTTACCTTTCCCGCTACCACCGCTGTCGACGTCTCTTTAAGCAATTTAAGCTCTTCGCGTCTCCACGTCGCGCGTCGCACAGCACAGCGGGGATTTAAGAGAAAGTCAGCTTTCTTTCTCTCACCGCGTCTCAAACTCGCACTCACCCGCTCGCTCGCTCGCGTTCGTTGTTAGCCCACTTTTGAATTGTGTGTGCTCAGGAGTCTAATCAAGTCAGTCTCTTGTGTGCGGTCGTGTACGCGTACGGCCACGCGTTCTATTTATAGCAGCGTGGAAGAGCGAACAGCGAACTCAGGTGTGCAAGTCGACTCGACGACGGCCGTTTCCAATGACAACCTCCTCTGCTTTTCTCCTTCTACCTGCCTCTGCCTCTGTCTGCCTCTTTCACCCTCCGCGTAGTCGCGTATATCTCACGTTGATATAAATCTCTTGCGAGCGCTGAATGCTGAATGCATAAAGCATAAGCATAAAAGCAGGCGGCAGGCAGAGACACGAGCATAAAAGGCGCATATCACGCGAATCCCACATTAGAACAGCCAACGCAGGCAGAAAGTAGAAAGTAGAAAGTAGAAAACAGAAATCAGGCCAAGTCAGCCTGCCAGGTGAAAACCGATGCAGGAAGGTAGCAGAAGAGTTTTGAGTGGTTTGGAAATATTCAATTTAATAATAATATCAGAGGTAAGCTCATGATTCTAGAATCACGAATCACGAATCTCGAGTCGGAATCTCTTTCTCTGCTGCTGCTGCTACCTTGCTAATACTCTGCTAGAAAAACATGCGAGCGAGCATGCATGCATACGCGATGCGAAGGTAGGAGGCAAAGCGAGAGCGAGCAGCAAGCAGAGACATGATGGCAGGTGAAAGCGGATCAGAATGAATATCTTACCTTATTGTAATGAAATGGCTGTGGCCGTTTCCTCTCACCTTCCTGGTCTTTTCCTTTTCTTCCCTGTCGTCGTCGTCCGTCTTCGTCCTTTTGTTATGAAAATATGCAGCAACAGCGTTTTAGTGTTCTTGGTCGAAGGATTTGAACTTTAAAAACTTGTACTGGCTATATATATTGATTGAACTACAAAAGTATCGTCACTGTCTTTACGTGCTTAAGCGTACGTGTACAGAAATCTAGGAATCTTTTCAAGTTGCATATGGAAGTAGCGCTAATGCTAATTAGTTGACGCTAATTAGTTTGTGACGTGACTTTAGGCCGATTGGAGTCCAGAAGTGAAGTATTAAGTATTGAAAGCTCTTCTCGTGTCGGGCGCCGAGGGCTGAGTGGACGACGGCAGGCGGGCAGGCTGGCGTGATTCTGGCTGTGGCTGGAAGCTTTTGTGCTGGTTCTTCACTTGCCCACACGCAATCAGTGACTGAAAATCTCTCTTTCAGCTGCCGCTCTCAATCTCAAGTGTTTGACTTTCACTCACTCAAGCCACGGTTCACGGCAGGCACGGTCTCTGATGCTGCCTGGAGACGAGAACGAGACGCGTGCGGTCGTGGCTTCGTCTGGCTTGGGTTTGAAGCACGGCACTACACGGCTCAGCAGCAGGAGAGAAAGTATTTTATTTCAGTTTTTGGTTTGAAAACAGTTCCACCTTCATTTGCGATGGTAAACGCTCTCGAGCCGATCTCGCGCTTGACCGCACTCATTTCCGATTAATTCGGATTTCTAATATACGTTCGAGTGTCTGCGGTCTGCGTCCGCGCCTGCCGCCTGCGTCCCTGCGTTCCTGCCTGCCTGCCTGCCTGCCTGTCTGACTGGCTTGTTCGGGATGAAGAGAGAAAAATAGTTCCTCAGGGAAAGATCATCCCGACCGCTCGAACCTCGAACAAGAGCTGTGGGATGAGATGAGGTGCAAAGTGCGATTGAAACGTGAAAGCACTCATTTTTCGCAATTCATCACGACGGACGGACGCTGAAGACTCAGCCTTTCTTTCTAAAACTCTCTCGCCTTTGCCTTTGCCTTTTGCCTGTGCCTGTGCGTTTATTTGCGATAAGCAGCCGTCTGCTATTTGCTTTGGGTTTGGCTTGCCGCAGCTTTTTGTCAATTCTGGGCACGAAAGTGAGGGACACACGGGCTGGACACGGTTGAGTGGGCCGCAGTGTAGTGCGGCAGGCACGGTTGAGGTACGCGCTGATTAATGAAAGAACATGAACGATGTGCTGAATTATTAACGGGCACGGGCACGAGTACGAGCACAGGCAGCAGTGACCGACGCGACGTAACGCGTGATCGCCTCCGAGAATGACAAAGATTGATTTTCGGTGGGCCGGCCACTTACGAGGCTCGTCTTGGCTTTTGCTTCTGCTTAGTTTTTGCTTTCGTTTTGCTTTGGTTTGGCCATCATAATTTTGATAGCGATACACGTAATTCAAGGTACGAGCAAATATTTCTTCTTGCGTGCAATGTTCGGATAGAAAAACATTAGAACAAAGAAACACGAGGTCGATTTTACAATCACAATCCAGGTAAATGGCAAGCCGTGCAGTGTTTTAGCGTTTCGTTTCGTTCCATTTCATTTCATTTCAAGACTTTCCGAGCCGTAGTCGTAGGCCAAAGAAAATCCCTGCGCAGTGTCGTGAGTTCGGAGAAATTCGCTGTTCGCTTTTGACTATGCGAATTGTTTACAAAAGAATCCTACATCCGCTCCGTCTCGAATTTAATCCTCTGTAATACGAAAACAATACTAATAAACATGATTGCATCCGGCGAGGCGGGCTGGCTGCTTAGCTCGGATATTGTGGCCGTGGCTTTGGATATCAGATTATGCAAATAAGTTCCAGGCAATTGCAGGCAGCGAGAGCGAAAAGCGAAGTAATCGGATCCGTGTTCGCTAACGAATGGAATGTTTATTTTGACTTTACTGTGCGCTGTAATGCTGGGATTTGCAATCATAATCCATAATCGTATTCGTCTTAAACACGGGAAAATGAGAATTCGCTATTCGCTTCTGAGAAGCTCTTTTTTGATTGGCCTAAAAATCGATCGAAATTGCAAATGCAAAACGCTGGAGCTTTTAATACAGAATTTTGATAACTTCGCTCTTGATCCTTTTGGCAACCTTTTACGATTTGTAATACCCAAGACTCAAATAGGTGCTATTAAATTATTCAAAGAAGAATGAATGTTTATTACAACTCGGTGTAGTGCTTCAAAAGAGAAAGAACACGCTTCAAGCTTTCACCAATGAATGGCCATATTTCGTCCGAGCACTTGAAATGGATGGTTTTATGAGTGCAATCAAATTCAAGTGTTATTTGGCTATTTTAAATAAGTGCAATTTACTATTTGCATTAATTGACCGGTAAATCGATAAACCAGTAAGAATGTAACGCACCACGCACATATTGCACGTGGCTGACATGAAAATCGACATGTGCGTTGTGGCATTATCATAACCTTCGGAAGATAAAATTAATTCTGATTCAGGTTAAATACGCTGGGGTACGGAGTGAGAGAGTCCAAAAACCAGCAATGAGGTGACGTGAGACAGAATTGACTGTTCACAATGAGACGGGACCAGCGTGCGATGATGAGCAGCCAATAATTGAGAAGCTGAGACGCGACTGGACACACGCTTGAGAAGTAATGAATATTATTCAGTAAATTGCTTGTCATATTTATACAAAACCACTGAGTTGAATTGAAATGAAAAAGTACAAGGGACTTAAAATTAGAAATGGACGCAGTCCAGTTAAGCTGGACTGATCAAACCATAATGCCTAAAAATAATACAAGAATTAGAATGAATAATCAAATTAAGTAAAAAGGTTATCGCTCTTTACACGGAAAAAACCCACGAGATTATGGAACAAACATACATGCAAAACATGGTCGCAGCAGTCACTCTGCTCATTGCATCTGAACA
>WIXG01000844.1:0-18743 GCA_009869945.1 Mesaphorura yosii | reverse complement strand
TTGACTCGACGACGTGGAGAGTAAGACTGAACTAGTTTTAGATCATTGAGTGAAGAGCAAGACCGAATCGTTTGTCGTTGCTCTTTGACATTTTAACTAAACTACAACTAACTACGTTGCTACGCTTACAGCGCCACTAACTAATAAGCATAAGCATATTCCTACATGCTGATTGGAGCTGTGAGCATGAGTCCCGCAATTCTCACTCTGGTGTCCACCATTTCCAGGGCTTCAATTACCCAAGGTCCAAACTTGGGGCATGCCAAGATCCATCTGGCATCCACGCTCACATCTGCTTGAACACAAAAAAGACTAACGACATGGTGCAGAACCCCGCTGTTCAAGAAAATGGACAGGCCATTGACTCCCATTGCAATCACTCCGATTGGAAATGTAGAGATGAGGCCTGCAGTAACGAGAATCATTGCTTTCAAGTAGATTTCGGCTCCATCCTTCTCCCTTTCGTCAAGGTTAAGAACTTTGACTGTAGAAGGTGTATATAAACGTGTATAACTTCCTCAGTTTAAGTGCGGTAAGTTGACTTACAGATCTTGTAGTTGAATACAAAGTATGTGTCAGTCACTGCCATGATCCTTCTGGCAAAGGTCATGACCGCGAGTTGCAATCCAATGAACATTGTAATCGTGATTGAGACGAATAGTCGGAGCCAGAGGGGAAGGTCTCGTGTGCAATCGTAAAAAGTAATATCAAGTCATCAACAATTAAATAATTCAACATTCAGATAAGAACTTTTATTGTGAGCCTTGAAATATTGATGCAATTGAATACACTTCTCCTGAAGTCAATGAGAACTCACGGAACAATTAAAAGGCGAAAGTTTCTTTATGGACTGGACATAGGTCAGTAATGACTAATGACTCGTTCATAATGAAAAAGGCATGAGTATGTTTCACACCCAGAACTGAATGCCATGAATACTAGATTCGTTTTGAATTCAAGTAAAGGAGCTCAAGGCATTCAAAATTTTAGGAAATAAAAAAATATGTACTACTATCGCTGATTACTTATTGAGGCCACACCTTGATCGGTCCATGGCCTGCATTTCGCCGTCTGGCGAAAGATGTCCTCTTATGAGCTCGGTTACCTGAACTTGAAATTCATACGGTCAGAATTCCAAACTGGTGCTACTTGACATGATCCGACTCTGTGTATGATCTTCGGTCAGAAAAGAATTTGAAGGACGTACTTCAGACTTTCCCAGCAGGGCCGAATGGTTTCGATACAAATTTCTGTATTAATCCCGCACAAGGGCAAGATTTGAGATTTGTAGGGCTCGAAGTGATCTGTCCAACATTACGATGAGAGTGTACTCGGACCAACCCGGTGTTTAATTTTACACAAGTAACATGCTACCTGATCCTGATAACAATGAGGTGCCGCTTCCTGGAAAGGACGGCGCTTTTTACTACAAGCATGGTGTTTTTTGCATGGAAACACAAATCTACCCGAACGGAATTAATCAGATACGTATATTTACGGTAAGTCAATTTAACCAATTAATAGATTGGCTTTTTCTTATTTATTACAGCCCAAATTCCCAAGTCCAGTCCTGAGCCCTGGACAAGCATACGACCGTATACTTTACACATGCAACCGTGAGCACTGGCAAGGGCTCCACCAGTCTTGCTTCTTTTGTCATGGTGTGCAGTCCTACTTGCAATCCTTTGGTTTGTCAATTGCTATTCATTCTACTGTTAATACAATACAATTACAAGTAACAAGCACTGATCATTGAAGAGCACAGAAGCTTAATCTATGAACAGTGCAGTAAAGTGTTGGCCTCGCACTTGGCAACTGGAACTACACATGATCTTGATACCATGATTCATACCACTGGTCAAGCTCATGTTGAATGTTGAATCATAGTGCATTTCGCAAAAATAATGCGCATAATTGCAGGTAAATACTTGAACCCTCATCCCATTGATATCTGAATACGCGTCACTCGCCTGAAGTCAATGACAGTAATACTTCACGGGCATGGGTTTTGTTTCATATCCTATCTTATCAGGGAATTAAATTTACGTGTGCATTCAATGGCAGTGACAACATCCCTGTTCTCAGGTACAGTTACCGATAAATGAGATGAATGAGTCTGCCAGGCTCGCGTGCAAGTAGATGTGAAATCGTTTTTATTTCGCCATTGGTTGTTCAGACGTTAGAAATACACGAAAACACGGGACGAGGCGGCAAGCAATCCTAACTTTAATAGTGAGACCGAATGGCGGCCTCTTTCCTCACCCTTCTTCTGCTCTTACTCGCCAACTCCGCTGCCCCTAGCCCAACACCATCCCTTCATGGAACAAGACGAGTAGAGGAACTGAGTCCTCATCTGAAAGTGGAATGGTCAATCAATTTAAATACTTCCATGGTCGAATTCACACTTAAGGCACAAGCCACGGGCTGGGTCGGTTTCGGCCTCTCCGTCTCTGGAACCATGAAAGGCGCTGACATTATCATCAGCGGAGTCCATCCTGACGGGACACCGTATTTTGATGATTACCATGGCGTAGGTCATGTCCAGCCTGTACGGGATGAAAGCCAAGACTGGGAACTCCGCCACGCGTCCGAGGCGTCTGGCGAGACCACCCTTTCCTTCCATCGGCCACTGCGTCCATGCGACACCGCGACCACCCACGACGTCCCAATCACCGGCGGGACGGTAAAACTCATTTGGGCGCTCGGGAAGACAGACATGATCGCTCCGCATACGCCTACATCTCGAGGAGCGTTGGCAGTCAATCTCCTTGACCCACCCCTGGCTCCAATTGACTTGGACGCTCCGAGTATGGACTTGGACAAGGTGCAGATCCAGTACACGCTGGATGGCAGCCAGACTGCGTACTGGTGCACAGTGCACAAACGAGTCTCCTCGAGAAAATCACACATAGTCGCTTTCAAACCCATTCTCAACACTCCAGCCGCACTCAAGCACACTCACCACTTTAACTTGTACCTCTGCAAAGGGCCCATGGGCAAGGACCCAGGAAACCTTGAAGAGGAGCTCCAGCCGCTCGCTGGAAGAACGGCGAATTGTTCCGAACTCAGAGTTGCCTCCCAACTCTGTGACAACAACGTGTACGCGTGGTCCTTTGGTGGTCGGTTCCTCGTTCTTCCCGAGAACGTGGGCTTCCCATGGGGTCATGACCGGACAGAGTACTTTCTGTTCCAAGTTCACTTTGACAATCCCGAAAGCGAAGAAGACGTCCGGATCCAGACAGGAGTTGAAATCTACCATACGAAGGAGCTCAGACGTCATGAGGCAGGATTCCTCTCCATGGGACACTCGCTCACCCCGGCCTTGATGGTACCGCCCCGCACCGGGAACTGGACTATTGTTGGTCACTGCAGCTCACTTTGCACTAATAAAGCCTTGTCATTTCCAAGAAGAAGTATCAGGCTATTCAACGTCAACTTACACTCACACAAGTCCAGTCGAGCCATGCGACTTCGTCATTTCCGCTCTGGCCTTGAGCTGGCCCCCATTGCTCAAGATGACACATATGACTTTGATTTTCAAGAGAACCGACTGCTACCGGAGGAAGTGGAAGTGCTGCCAGGTGACCACCTCACTCTAGAATGCACGTATGACTCGAACTGGCGGTCTCCACATTCAGTCATCGCAGGAGAGGCCACGACTGATGAAATGTGTATGGCCTTCCTTCTCTATTGGCCAAGAATGGCAGTTGAGTCCTGCTTTAGTGAGTACCCGAGATCCAAGCTCTTGCGACTAGAACTGTTGGGCGGAAAGCAGGGAGTCGAATGGTCCCAGTTTCCCTCAGTTAATCCGAAAATAACACGGCCGTCCCGCTGGAAGGGCCTTCAGTTCAGCCAGTTCCTGGATGAGCATGTGGGCTGGACGGAGGCGAATAAGGCGGAGCTGCAAGAAGAACTTCGGTATGGAGGACATACTGACCTCTGCGAACTGGCAACTGGGTGGCTGTCTGTGACCTACCCGGACTTTGAAGAGGAGTACAAGGAAAGGGCTAACTGTACTCCGCCAGCGTCAAAATTACGGGAGGTGAACCATTCTCCGAATAAGACAAGCACGGAAAATAGCCTTAAAAGCTCGGAAGGCGTCACGGCTACCTCCCCGAAGGAACGGACCAGCAGCTCCAAATCCAGGGTTTTTATATTCCTACTTGTCGTACTCATAGTTATAGCGGCAGGACTTGTAGTAGTATACAGGTTCCTCACCGTCCGAAGACGTCACGCATTTTCCCGGGTTCCCATGAAATCCCGTTAATAATTACGCAGGCATACGTGGAACATGTTGCATAGAATTTCGGCCATCGTGTTTTTTTTAATTCGGGGAAAAAAGAAGCGTGAGCTAACTTTACTATTCAAGTCATTCAATAATTCAATACCAATGAGAGTCTTTGTTATTCGGTGTCTATTCTTGCCGCCCCTTTCCAGAAATCCCGAGTTTGGCACGAGTTTTATTTGTAGGGCATAGGAGGAGGCTTCAGGTCGCCGAGTGGGGCCACGCTTAGACAGGCACGTGAAGAATGTGGTTTTAGACTTGATTGGCTTGTTTATCTTATTGGCACACACACTCAATTGGCCATCTAATGCATTGAGTGCATTGTTACATTGAGCCATTCATTGAGCATCAGTTCAATTTTACTGCTACGAGGAGGTCCGTCTTGTCTAATTTAGGCTAGCAATGAATTTAGGCTTCCGGTTGTGGTGATGATTATCGGCAGGAGGGTGCAACGGTCGGTTCTAACAAATAGACAATCAATCAGTTAATGAAAATGAGACTGACTTGTTATCTGCCTCGCCCTGGCTTGCACCATCCTACCTCACTTGACCAATGACTACGCGTACGTAATTTACTTTCTCCGGGCTCCATCTGTACTCCAACATCCGTGCCCAACGGGTGCTCCAACTGACATTGTTGAATGAAGCTCGGCTGCTGATTTGTCCCCGCCAATTCCTGCTCGACCAAACGTTTCCGTCCGTACGGGTCGTGAATCGGGGCGAAAGTATCTGCTTTGGGTTGGGGATCCAGGATGTTGGTGTGTGTGGGTTCAAAATACGCCTCGGGAGATCCATTGGTAGTCAGGAAGGACGCCACCACCCCGACGGCGTATTTTGACCGATGTGGGGCCAAGCCATTCTTGATTCTCTTGCGTGAAAGTGGAAGGCACCGGCATGTGATGCTGCGTGCTGACATTTGTCAGCAGCCCAAACAATTGTTTGAAGCCTACGTGCGAGCAGTGGTCATTGCTTATTATTGTCCCCAGCGCCAGATTCACCAAATGGACCCACTTGTGACCCAACAGCTGATACACTTTGAGAGCCAGCTTCAGGAGCGTGGATTCGACGTGAGTAAAATCGCCTTCAAGTGCGGGGATTGAAGATACTCCTAGCAGCAAAAGCTCAGCTGTCAACAACAATATTCGCAATTGATTGATTGACCAAAAATTGCAATAAAATTTCCATCTGGCTGCATTTCAAGAAAGGTTGTCTACTTTATTTTAATTTATCACTTATCAAAGCTGAAGGCTTGAGTGCAGAGAATTGAAAAAAGGGTGTGCCGTTCCAGTTCCAAGGGGAACTGATAAGCGGAGTCTGATAACAACATGCAAAAAACTGAACAACCCAACAAGTGGTCAGTGCGAATGCAATGATCCACACGGTTAAACTACAATAGGCCGATAAGACTTTAAATTCACCTAGGCTAAATAAAAAGATTATTAGCGACTGGGAACGAAGACCACACCTGAATTTAACACACGACACGTCCTTCGCTCACGAACAAGCAGCACAGAAAATGACTAGTTACCAGGAGCATGGCCTGAAACTTCACAACTGGTACCGGAAGCGGCATGGTGCCCCCAAAATGGTCCTCGTCGAGCGGGTAAGTGCCCGGGGCTCCTGTCGGGCTGCTTGTACTCATGGTGAAGTCCATATGCTTCTGTACACAGTTGAACGACGCTGCTGACGCCTACGCTATGAAACTAGCCCGACGCCAGCAGCTGGTGCACAATTCGGGCCTGGACTACGGTGAGAACTTGTACATGTCTTGGGGGCGGCAAGGGAGCGAAGCTGACCACGTCGCGGACGCCTGCAAGTCATGGTACAACGAGATCCAGCAATACAGCTTCGGACACCCGGGCTTCTCAGGGGCGACCGGCCACTTTACGGCTATGGTCTGGAAGGGAAGCACCCAGCTTGGGATCGGAATTGCGGAGGTGAACGGCTGTGTCTGCGTTGTGGCCAACTACAAACCGTGGCCCAATGTCCAGGGTCAGTTTGGAAGCAACGTGTTGCAGTTCCGGGACGTGGAGGACTCGGATGATGAGGAGGTGAAGGAGAAGAAGCGACAGGAGCAGGAAGCTGAGAAGGCACGCCAGGAGGCAGAGGCAGAGAAATCGGCGGAGGAGCAGACCAAGAACGACGCGGACCTGCCGGCACCCGTTCGAGATTCCTTCGACGCGGCAAAGAACGACGACGGTGAGATCGGCTGGCAGGAGCTGAAGGACATCCTGACTCTGCATGTCAAGGTTCGGTCCAAGTTCGAAGGCTTCGACAAGACCCTATGCTACCTTTTGATAAGTCTCATGACGGTTCGCGAGGGGGAGAAGTCCACGGTGGGCGCGGGAGAGCTGGCCAACATTCTAAAGTGTGTCGAGGCGGCTACCAAGGCCTTCTCCGAATTCGACGTGGACCGCTCTGGCTCACTGGATCCATTCGAATTCAAATCGGCTGCGGAGGAGGCAGGGTTCCGCCTGAGCTACAAAACATTCCAGACGCTGCAGCGGGCGCTGGGGGACGACAAGGGCAACATGTCGATGCGGGCACATGTGCTCTGCTTTCTGCTGTTGTCCAAGCTGCAGGTGCTGATGGAGGCAAGGAGCGAAGCAGGTGGCATGTTTGAGGACTTTAGCTTGAAGGACTGGATAACGGAAGAGCTTGAAAATGCGTCCGTTGAGTAATCCACTTCGAAGTGCTTTACAAAGAACTCCAGAAATAAAAGTAGTGGTTTGACCTGATGGTTCGAAATTCGGTTCTACACATTTAGCATAGCAATTAACTTAACTTAACGTATGCCTCAGTAAAATTTAGCTATCAAGGTCGAGTTAAGAACTCGAAAAATTGAGTGCATTGACAGATGAAGATTCTTCCAATAAATGGAACCCTTTGGCACCGTACTAAAGTATTAAAGTACGGTAACTTCAAAATTAATTATTTCTGAAAATAAAATACCATTTCCAATTCTTCTGAGGATTGTCAGACGGAATTGCTCGAAGAAGCGCCAGAGCCAGAGCCGGAAAATGAGGACACCGACGAAGATGCGATATGAGCGAGCGAAGAAGAATTTTGTCCACCAGGCCACGAAATTGAAATCAAAGAAGGGGAAGAAAAAGACAATCAATCCGGAGGTAGAATGGCCAGAGGCTGAAAGCAAGGACGTCGATCTCGACTTCGATGAAGGTGGCGACGGCGTCGCAAAATTCCACGCATACGAATGTCAACTGTTTGACGCTCCTCCGATGTTTCAGCTGTCGGACTTCACGCGCCACATCCTCGAGCAGTACCTGCAGCAGTGCTCCGTGTCCGTGTCTCTCTTCCGGAAGCAGTTCAGGCACGTCAAGCAGGCACGCTTCACATCGATCTTCCGCGCCTCCAACATCTTTAATATTCCGTGGCACGTCTGCGGCAAGTGCGGGCGGACCTTTATGTTCCGGACGGAGTGGCAGGTGCACCGGCTGTCGTGCCCGAAGCAGTACGACTTTACGCATGCGAACATGTTGAACAAGCGCCGATGGACAGAGGCAGAACTCACAGAACTGCGGGAGCTCAGACGGACTCGGGGGGTGGGAGTATTTCAATATTTGTGAAATAATCATATAATATGAAACCATATTAGTCGCAATAAAGTAAAAACTCGTGTAAATTATCCCTTAAGTTGGTTCCTACGCTGGGAGAATGGCGTACCCAAATGTCCGACCAAATTATTCGATTTCACCAGCATATGTAGCAGAGCTAAATATATTCTAGCCAGATTACACGATCTGATCTTCCAAAGCCAGGTTATCACTGCAAAGCACACGCGCCAACATGAAATGTGACGCATACGAATTATATTTAGTATTTATTGAAGTGCTTGATTTGGTAATTGCTTTCACTTTTCATTAAGTATGTAATATGCAATTCTCTGTGACTCAATTTAGCCAGGACTCATGGTTTGCTACTCTCAAGAAATCCAGGAAAGAAGTTAAGAAACATACGTGCCATTGCAATGGCGAACAATATTCAATTCGCAAATGGGTATGTCATGTAGTATGCATAATTTATTCGCAGGTTAAGGCCTGTGTGCATGGACACGGACATGAAAAGAGAGGTACTGGCAGAATTTTGGATCACAATTCTTAGAAATCAGATAACTACTTCACAAACTGTGGATGACAGGAACAGCTTTCTCTTGACCAAGCCTTAATCTTTGCTTGGCCTTCTGCAGTAACAGTAACTCAATTTTCTGCTTTACATTTCTCAAAAGATAAAATTTGTACATTAGAGCAAAATGGCTTCAGCTGTAACAATCAGGCTGTGGATATTCATGAACGATATCGGTTACCATATGTATCTCCTGCCATTTAAATCCGTTCTAGTCGCGCCTGGCTACATGCGACTTGATTATTGTGACCAGTGGAGAGCAATGGTTTGTCGCGTTGCAGCAGCGATTCATATGCTGATTCCGATTACGTGTGTGTATGGATTCGGCACATACTTCGATCTCACTCATGATCTGCCAATGCACAGTCGGGCACAGTTTTACTTCAGTTGTTCAGTGGTGGCCTACCTTCTTACGCTTTTGGCCGTGGGTGTGGTTTGTCCGAAACAAACCTTTGCTATATACAACACGTACCTTCTCTTCCTACACAAATTGAGTAAGTCTTTCCAATCCATAAATGACATGAGCTGCGTCACTTATTACTCTAGGCTCCGCTTCAATTTCCAGATGCCGTAAATAAAATTAGGCCCAGTGAGCAGGATGGAATAGAAGGGCTCCTGATTTTGATCATCATCTGCATGTTTCTCACCATTATTATCGTATTCCCAGTCACCCTTCTCCTGATACATCGTGAAGTCCATGCGGTTGCGCTGGTAAATATGTACTGGTCGAACTATTCGACTCTGTACCCTATCTTGGCAGCAGGTGTGACGGTAGAAGTCTTCATTTGTTGGTTGGCCGTGTTTCAGTACATATGCCCGGCTGTGGTTTACGTCAACACGATCTGTCGTATCATGAAGAAAATGATGTAGGTAACCTCGTAATTCAAGTACTACAGAAGCAAGTCAATCTATCGCACTTTCTCGTTTCAGGCGGGATTCGGATAACCCATTGTCCAGCGAGGACAAAATAATTCAAGCATACAGGTCCCATCAGGTTTTCAACATGTACATCAATGCTGTTCTGAAATGGACCATCGGACTGGCCACGATGTTTGGATCAAGCGTTCTAATCTTTGCTCTACTCATTCTTATCGGCCATAGAGAGAAAGCAGGATTCCTTTTTTCCGTTGGTGTGGCTGCCGTTTTTCTCGCCGATTTTCTTATAATGAAAGATGGCTTAGAAATGGCTGCCAACGTTGATGTATCATCCAAGTTGTTTCTGGACTCATTTGTTCGCAACAGGGCCAGAACGGTTGCCCTGCGGAAAAGAATCAAATCGTGTCTACCTCTGGTTGTCTGGGCAGGACCAGTTCTACGAATCTCGCGTTCTACCTTTCCAGTACTCATGAGCGAAATCGTGGTCACTAATGTAGTCAATCTACTTCTTATCACATGAATGAGTTGCTCTTTCGTGGCATCGTAGAGTCAGATTGTGCCTGCCACTCGCCGTCTGGGCTGGGCCATTCCTGCGAATTTCGAGTTTCACTTTCCCGAATCTCATGAGCGACATTGTAATTAACAACGTGGTGAATCTACTTCTCTTATCAGCATAAAAGTGAATGCTCGATCACTTCGATAGATTTCATTTGTTCGCTGTCTGAATTACATTATCTGAAACAAAGAACCTATCATGACTACCGTCTACCCTCACCATCAAAGAATTTACCGTCCTAACGAGCCAACTTTTCCAATCGAGAGTCTCTTTCCTGTAATGGTCCTTAAATAAAGATATCAGAAAGATTGAATGTTTCATCGGCACGTATCAATAATGTCTTAATAATACAATCATGGTCAAATTGTACTGCAGATATAAATGAATTATTAGGCTGACATGAGAAGCAGGCATCTCTGTATTCCATTCCCATTCTACTTCTACATTATCTACATGCATTAAATTTAATTAAATTATGCCATCCGCGTACAAGTCCTGCGCCACCCCTAGTAACCGTTCGTGAAACAGCGTATTGTCACCCCGTTGTCCCATTTTGGTCATTTCTGTGAAGTATTCCAGGGGATCGGCGTCGTCCTTCATGGTCAGTTTGTCCATGTCGGGAACTTCATCGGCGGCCTTGAGCATTATGGGAAGTGCCATGAGCGCCATCATGTACCCCATCAGCTTGTTGGTATGGAAACGCGCTTTCAGCTCTCCCAGGCTAAAGCCTGGGAACGGGGCGACGCCGTAAAGGTCGCAGTAGTGCAAGAATTTCTTGTAGTACAGCTGCAGCATGGTTTCCATGTGAGCAGCCCGGAATTCTTGCGTAGTGCTCGTGTAGATGAGGTAAACGAGATCCAGGGTGGGACACGCCTCTCGCATGATCTGCAGGTCGATGAGGCACGCCTCGACAGCGGCTCCCGTGGCAGGGTCGTCCCTGAACAGCAAATTGTTGACCCAGCAGTCCCCGTGCACGATGGTGCGCCAAGGCTCTGAAAAAATCACGTAAGTAAAGGGTACAATTCAGAAAATAAATGTGATGGACAGAGCTAAAGACAGACATTCGAGAATCTAAAGCATATTATAGGTGTGCTAAAAATCTGCAAAAATGCTTGATCAACTTACGATATTTTGCTTCATCCTTCGTCTCCAGGGGCACCCGCAGTAGCGCCCTGAGCTTCAACTCCGCGTTTCGGGCCTCGTCCGCATCCGTGAGCACTCCGTCAAACATGGCTTGCGTAATGTCACCCAGTTTGTGCGCAATTCCTTCCGTGCCCTTGACCATCGGCGACTCGGCGCCACCTTTGCAAACCTTCTCAAGAGCGCTACACGCGGTTTTGCAATTGGTCGTCATCATTCCGATCCACATTGCCATGTCCTCCTCCCGCATTTCAAACGCAAGCCATGGAAACTTGTGCGCCAGGTTCTGGATTCCGTTTGCGCACTTGTAAGCCCACGCGGTCGCATGAAGTTTGGCGTGCTGTTCCATTATGAGCTCCACCTCTCCCAGTCGCAGGCCAGTGAATCGGTTGCCAAGGCGAAATCCGTGACTCTTCTTCATGTCGACCATTGCCAGGTAATTTTCAAAAGTCCCAAACACGCGGTCGTTCAGGCCTGCCAGAATCTTGTCGTTTTCTACGTAAAGAGATCAGCATAATTTTCGGCACTTGTGGTAAAAATCCCAAAAACTTTCAACTGTACCTTTTCCTGTCCCGAAATTGAAGGCTTGGCCTCCGACCAGCGGCGCAAACGGCATTTTTATTTCCTTTGTGCCGCCGATTTTGACATTGTTTCTTGCAAACTCCTCCAGTACCGGAATCAAGACGCGGTAGATTTGCAGCTCGTTCCAGAAAATGTTGGATTTATTTAGGAAGGTTTGGCGAGCTCGATTTTGCGGATAGCACTTGCAAATCACGTGCAGTGGCTTCTGTTTCGCAGGATCTTTGAACCGAATCTCAATACAGTAGAGCACACTCATGTAATTCTCGCCTGGCACGGTCGCTGCGCTCAGCTCAAAGGATTCGATTGGCGTGGACGTGACAGTGCCAATAATTTCTTGGACAAACTCGCGGGTGAGTTTCAGGGGCTCTGCAGCTGGCTCGGGTTCCATTTTTGTAATTTGCACAAAATACTATGCCTGTATCAGAGAGACTATAAGACTGAATCAGCACGTGCTGCCCGATGCCGTGCTTTAAGTACTACTTTTCTGTTGAGCAAAAAATTACTAATCTCAATCTCGTTTCATGGTGACATAATGCCGTGCGCAAAAAATCGTGCCTTTTCTAAACCGCAAATGAAGAGGCCATGGAATTTAACTTAATGTTATGTAATTATAGAATCAGAGAATCACCTGAGCATCCGCCACTCACTCAGCCGAGCGTCCACTCAACTTATTAGTCTATTGTTTGACCATAATTTGACTTATAATGGCCATGACTAGTGAGTTGTGGCCATGACGATAACAATGAGAGTGAGTTGATGAAATATACAATGATATTGTCCTGCCATGTACTTGTACTTGTGTTCTGTTGTTACGAAACAACGTAACGTTTCATTTCTATTTCTATGTACTATGATCACGATTATGAAAAGCGACACATGATTCAGGCTCACTGAATAAATACCTTGTAAATCAATCAGTATCGCGTTTGCAGTTACGCTCCGAGTGCTCGTACACATGAATTTCATACATATGCAATGACCTTCGAGAAGCACCTGGAAATATCCGACTTTGTCGGCGGAATTCTCATCGAAATGGGCTGGATTGCGGTCAGCATCTTCCCATTCATTATCGAACCAAAAATTGAGGCCCATCCATTCGTCATGACGTACACCAACTACTTTAGCCTCGACATGTGTGCCCTCGTGCTCGCAATCCTGTTTCTCATGACACAAACCAGTCAGAATTAAAAGCTAAAGTCTCCATTGCTCGTCTGTCCCGACAAAGTGGAAATAATTGCAGGCTTACAATAAACTACGATTTGATTACAATTGTTTAATTCCTACACAATGTGACCACAAAACGCGAAGACGGTATATAATCGCACCCACGGTTCCAGAGTCCTGACGAATCGATGGACTGATCGCGTTTACTGCAGCTACACGAGGGCTCGTGCGTTTGCGGGTCAGATTCAAGCGAAATAAACATCTACACAGGGCACAACTACAAAAGAATCAGCGCCAGGGCTCAAAGTTCAAAACAAGTCTGAAACACGTGCTCTTTGAGCGGAATCGTTGCCTTGTCTGTTTGTCTTGCATGCTACACGAGGACTCGTGCGTTTGCGGGTCAGATTCAATCGAAATCAACATCTACAAAGGGCAAACTACAAATGAATCAGCGTCAAGACACAAAGCTCAAAACAAGTCTGGAACACGTGCTCTTTGAGCGGAATCGGTGCCTTGTCTGTTTGTCTTACGCGGCCTAAGTCAAAGTCAGTCAAAAGCTCGGCCATCGTTTTGCGGAGTCTCTATTTAAATGATACGATTCCAACAGTAAAACTTCATTTGAGGTGATGGTTTGAAATGAGGAAAATGGGCAAAATGAATGCGTTCGTTGTTGCTATCGTTCTGGCGCTCTGCTGTTTCGTCGTCAAGGAGACCGAGTCTGTGTGCTGTACGCCGGTGAGTCCTCTGCCCTAGACCCTTGGTTCAGTTTTGACTTTTTGAAACTTAGTTTGAACTCCCCTTGCAGGACTTTCAACCGTCAGTCTGGGCCAACAATGCCCAAATAAGCGGCCCCAAGGGTAGCAAGGCTTGCGGCAATGGTGAAATTTATACATCGGGCTGCTGTGGTCGAGGCTCGTGCAACATCTTCTGCTGCAACTGTGATGACGGCTGTATTCCCAAGCTGAGCAGTGGGAGGGCCATATCCAACGCGAGTCCCAACAAAGTGGCAAAAGAGTACGTTCGGTTGATGGACAAGGATAAGGACAGCAGGGTGAGCAAAGGGGAATTCTCAGCGTACCGTGGGAAGGAACTGAAGTCAAGGCCACAGGGCAAGGGTGCAGACGCGGAGGAGGGCGAGGAAGGAAGCAGGACAATGGATTCATTTGAGGACCTGGACAAGGACGGTGACGGGTTCCTTACTGCTGACGAAATTGATCATTGAAAGGTGAATTTAGGAATCTGGAATATATTGAACAATTGTCAGTTAATCACAGAAACTTTACTTAATAAATAAACTTTGGCATTCCATTGCAAGTGAGTATTTGAGTATTTGCATTCAAACTACGCATCCCTTTTGTGTGATCAGCATGCAGCAGTAGAAGGGAGGGTTCCATTACTCAACAGCCGCAGGTGCACACCAGGGTCCCGATGGGCATGCCAGTACGTTGGTTAACCCGTTAATCTTTGCCTGATTTCAGCCGCCAATGTTTACAAGATACCGATTGACGATGTTTCGCTGGTTGCATTCAATGCGAACAGAGAAAGACATTTAAGCAATGAAACTCAGTCGATTCGTAGGCAGCCGAAGGTGAAGTTATTGGAACTTTGTTTAAAGAATGGTCCCGAAGGGAATATTTTCGATCAAAATTCTGCACGACGTCAAATACCAGCAGCGAAAAGCAGCAGTGAAAAGTCGCTGCTCCTCAAAAGGCATTCGAATTGCTGAAATTATTCTATTTGCCAGTGCAGGCGTCCGTAAAATCGCAAAACAAAATTGACATGGAATCGTACTGTAAATACAACTTTTGTTGTCTATTACAGTACATTCATTTATTACAAAAAAAATTAACAGCTTAATGAGTCAATTGATTTCCCCATAGAAACCAGATCGGTTGTCTTTTCCCCAACTCGCGTGGGGTCCACACGGGTTTTGTTTGTATTTCTATATTGACCAGGCAACCACCGAGCCACCAGTTCCCTCAGCGTCTCCCGAAATTCAGGGCAGCAAACCACGTAGATGAGGAAATTGACGGAAGAGTTGATGACGAGTCCAGTATGAGCGGCTTGCATGAGGCGAAGGCGGAGGCCAGGCCGTTTTGGTAGGGTCGCCTCAGCGAATGTTATGCATCCCTCGTAGAAGTTCCAGGCGACGTACGGCGCTGAGCAGACGCCAAATACGGCAACGACTGTATACAGCATTATGGACACTTGTCTCTCTTCATTTGCGTGGGCGCGATGAGCACCCGCAACAGTTGTTGTCGGTGCCTGAGTTAGGGCCCTCCGTGCCGCCCGAGCCCCTCGAAACTAAAAATATATGAAACAGGTCTCAATGAATTGTCGGAACGTGTCCTGCATCTTACCTTTACAAAAATCGCAATGTTGAGGCCAATCAGAATGGCAAACGGTCCAATTGACTCAAACACGACTTCTACCCATGTCTGGTAGTGATCATAAGCTGCACTCCGCGCCCCAAACGCAGGGAGCAGGTGCGGAGTGCAAATCAAAGCGGCCCCTGTCCACACACCGGCATTTACCCAGACCGCAGATTTCGGTGTGAACCAGGCACGCGCCAGAGCCTGCAGCGGGTATGCGAGGGCCAAGTAGCGATTCACTGAAATGGCGACTGTGATGTACACGGATGCAAAGTGGGACCAGCCATGCAGGAATACGGCAATCGGAAAGGCGACCGCTGGACCCTGAGTCTCGATCACGTACAGCAATGAGCATGCAATTAAGAAAAACGTGTCACTGAAGGCAAGCCCCCGGAGAATCACATTCACAAAGGACCCTCGTTGCTTGTGCTGAGACAGGACCACAATGCTCAACAGATTGCCGGCGAGTCCAAAGGCGGAGATGATGGAGAAGAACACACCGTGCACATATTGAAGATTGGGATCTATTGCAGTGGAATTGGAGGAGTTGAACGAAGACATCCCTTGCTCCATTGCGAATTGGACGAAATACAATGTGAAAATGAACCACCAGAACCATAAAAAAAAGGTCGAAGTTGGATTCTAATTCAAAGTGTGAAAGTACTTTTCGCTTACTCAATCAAAGTTCCTGACTAGTTGATTCATTATCGCTTTGGTTTTCCTTGTTGTTGTTGCTGTTTCCATTACGTCAATGTTGAACCGCAAGACTCGACTGCGAATTGCAAAGAATTCCAGCAGCAACAGCCACAATTCGCAAATATACTTTAATATTCTAAAAAACTCAGAGGTACACATCTAGCGAAATTTATTATGCAGCACTAAACAAGATGTGGGGCCAGGATCCTGCAATTGTATCAGCCGTTTGAGGTCAATTTGCGTGTAATGGAGCAGTTGGGGCAAAACCGAAGGCCTTAGAGCCACCACAAACTCCGCCGACGCATTCCATCCCTGGCTCCACCAATTGTGACGTGGCAGAATCACTTCGCCCACCACAAGCGGATGAAGCACGACAACACGCCGGTGCAGTGCGCCAAGTGTGGAAAAGTCTGCAAGAAGAAGGCGGACCACTACGTGAAGGTTCACCGCGCGCGCATGCACCGGAAACCCCAAAGAAGTTCACTGCCAAGACTGTGGCAAGGAATTTATGCACGGCGGGTAACTTCGTGTTCATCGCATCAAGAAACACCGCGCTCAACCACCAGAGCTCGCGCCTACTTCTGTGTCTGCGTCTTCCGCCAACGTCAAGTACGTCTGCGACAAGTGTGCTAAGGACTTCAGGCACCCGTCTTCATCATGGAGTACCTCGCCGACGGAAGCAGGCCCAAATTCTTCCGGTGCAAACTCTGCGACAAAGGTTCATCGCTCGTCGTCGTCGATGTGAGCTCATCTGCGCTCGGCGCATGCGGCAGAGTTTAGGCCGTCTCGGCGGAGCTCCTGCGATCGAACAAAGTCACCGTCTTCGTGACCGCTGCTCCTAACTCGGAGGCAAACGGAACTGAAACGACTGCTACTAGGACTCCGACAATGTACTACTACTTTACACGGAACAGGTGGAAGAAATTCACGTAACTTTGCCACGAGACTTAATTTTATTGTTTGTACGCTTTTGTATCGAAAATAAAATTTAATTCGTGCATTAATACGAATAATGCACGAAAATGATCTGGATGTCTGGAGTTGATTTTTATGGGTAGATTTCTTTGTTCGACGCAGACGCAGCAGTAGCAAAAAGCTTGGTCCTTGCCTTCTCTGTCTCGCAGCAATCTCACCGTTCAAATCTTTATTTTCTTGCATAAGTTGTACGCAAGCGTATGCTACGACAACGCCGAAAGACAGTAAGCAAAAATTTAAAATGTTACTTGGAATTAGCTGATAGGCCTTAATTTTAAATTAACTTACGTTAATGTATCATAGTTTAGTAATTGGCTGAGTGGCACAGTGGCAGTGCCAGTCATGGGTAGAAGAAGAAAATTTCCGACTCGGAGGGGCATCGGCGACGGCATTGTCGAGCACCAGCACGGAAACGGAGAAAGAGAAAGAAAGGCCGATTTAGGAAATGCAGACAGAGGAGGCGGATACCAAACTGCTGCGGCTCCAACACCAGCATTTCCATCATCAGGGTCCATCGAAGGTTTAGACGAGTGGGGCAGCCAACGGCCGTCTTCCTATTCGTTTAACTTGACCGCATCACAGCCTGGTCATGAGGAAGTTATCCACTACGATAACTGCAGTTTCGATTTGGGCCTCATTGAAATGGGCTCCACAGCCACCTCGACAACTCCTCCGTTGACGCAGTCGAAAGGAAGATCTCTTATTTTCCATTCCAAGCCCACGCCAAAGCCAGTCGCCGCCGAAGCAGAATCCGACCGTGACTCTCCTCGGTCCAGAAAGAAATGTCCAGATTGCGCCCGGACCTTCTCCAGCGCCTCTACCCTTTGGCGCCACCAAAAGACTCACTCCGAGAACCCAAAACAGTACGGATGTGACGTTTGTGGGAAGCGATTTACTCAGAGATTTAACATGACGCTGCATAAACGAAAGGCTCACCCCGAACAGTACGAGAAGGAGCAACAGGCGCCGCAGCAGAGGTTCAAGGGTCAGAATTGGGCGGCGGTGACGGCTGCGTGCCGAGTGAAGCCGAAGTCCAGCGAGAGGGGGTCAGAGCCGCCTGAGCCTGAGCAATACAGCTCCGGCCTGTTCAAATGTCACGCGTGTCCAAAGACATTTGCGGGGTACGCCGTTGTACGACGTCATCAGCACCAACACCACCCCACCGACCGAGCTGGCTCCGATAAACAGCCAGCATTTCAGTGTAACGTCTGTGGAAAGGGTCTCAAGACGGAGGCGGTGATGGTCTGTCATCTGCAACGCTTTCACCAGGAAGAGTATTGGGCGCAGCTGCAGCGAATCAATCCGGACGTTCGCGTGCTCCAATGCCCAAAGTGCCCAGCAAAATTCACGATGAACCGAGTTTTCCAGCAACATCTGATTTCCATGCATCGGGACGCGCAGAGCGTGCAGTGCTGCGGAAGGCTAGGGCCAAGGGCAAGGAAACGTCGAAGAGGTACGTAAAAGAAAAATTAAAAAGAGAAAAAGTGCCACCTACAAAACTAAACAACTCGTTCCATCTTGATTTAATTTCAGTTGAAGCCTCACAAAGGGCCCTCTCCTGCCAATTTTGCCCAATAACCTTACGAAAATCGTATTTGTACAGGGAGCACATGGAGCTCCATGCCAAACTGGTCCAAAGCCAAGCCCAAGGACAGAACGCCAACACAGAACCAGGCGAGACCCCCGCCTGCCCAACGCCAACGTACCGAATCACCCCTAAACTGCAGGACATCTTCGCGCGGATCGGCCCCGTCCATCTTCGTGTAAAGTATCTGCGGCGTTTCGACCCGACGATCAACCTGCCGCAATGTGCCGAGTGTGGGCGGTACAGCACAAGCAAAGAGAGCCTTGTCCTGCATCAGCGGAGGCTCCACGACGCCGAGGTCAACACCAAAGTCGCCAAAACGAAGCCGCCCGACGGCGACAGTTCCCGTTCTCTGTTCCAGTGTCTGTAC
>WIXG01000843.1:0-18920 GCA_009869945.1 Mesaphorura yosii | reverse complement strand
AATACACTTGATTTAATGAAAATCCGTCTTTTAAAATTATTTTAAATTGATTTTGAACTTATTCGTTTTTTACTATTACCTTATCCCATAGTGCGCTGCGGAGCGGAGATGAGAAGAATTGCTGATGGTCATTTTGTCAATATAATTTGATGATGTAAAGAAAAATGAGACAACAATGATCTCAGAAGACGCACGACCGCACGTGCAATCTTCTTCTCTTCGATTATTATTTTATCATCGCCACACGCAAGATGCGACTGCGATTCGTTTCATGTTTTTCTTTAATACATTTTTGACTTGACCGCATCTTCATCTTCACATTCTTCGCGTTCGTGCTGAACTCGGCTTCATTTCTCGGAACGGAAAATTGATTGAATAGAAAAGCGAATGGAAAAGGAATTGGGACAATTTCGCAAAACAGCCAGCAGCTGCCGGCGGTCGACAGCAGATTCGCTCATCGCTCCTGATATTGCTATCCTATAAATATGATTACGGTTCTTACTGTGTTGACCAGCGTTCTCTCCGCAAATTGGTGGAACAGGTCGTCCTCCGGCCACTACGAAAATATCCGACTCACAGATGTGGTCGACGGGCTCGGGCTGGGCGAGCGTGAATTCTTCGAAATCGAGCCTGCGTGTGAGAAGAGCAAAAATAGAGCGGATTGGCGAATGTTTACTCAACAATTGTAAAGGATTTAAGAAGACTCCTTTCATGAAGCATTAAGCGTTGTAATAAATATTTTAATAACCTGAATTGGCAAATATTCGTGTCCACCTTTTGTACTTGGATCGGGCACTCGATGCTCCCGTCGTACGTTCTGTGGGAGAAAGAAAAAGAGGTAGAGATCGAGATGAAGGTGAATCGCGAATATAATACAATGCTGGGCAGTGTGGGCAGGCATGTAAGAAGATTATGACTTTGATTGCATTATTGACTGTTTTGATGAGTCATCTTACCCCGGATACTCAGGATTCACAAAGTATGTCACGTTCTGGGTCGTTTCAGTATTGCACGTCTTCTGAACTGAATTCGAGACAAGCAACAAACACTAAAGCACTGCATTGCATTGGAGTTAATTTTGGGATTTTGCTACTTACACACACAGCACACGCCGAATCCCGAGGCGCAGGTGCCGCCCGCAATTCCGCCTAGCTGCTGACACTGATTTCTCGGGTAGCACGTCCCGTTCGAGCCGTTATCGGAGGGACAAGGCGCGTTTTGCAGTCGGATCATCATCAGCATGCTAATTACTAAAGATAAGAATAGGAAATGCAAGGAATTTGATTTATTACCCGATCTGCCAAAAATGAGACCACTTTTCTGGAATTCAACTTACGTCTTGGATCCTTAATGTGCGCATATTCGCTGAGACTTTCTGGAGCCGCCTGGGAGGACACGATGTCCGTCCTTTCAATCACATTACCTTCCACGCACGTGACCGTGGCACTGATAATGCAATGGACAGTGAACACTGCGCCAAGCAGGGCGAGGCACCGATCCAATCTCCTCATTTTGGGAATTCCGAACTGTCGATGGCGATTGGAATTTGCACAAACCCACTTAGAAATCCAACGAGGGCGCCGTCACCAAACACAAATACCGAAATACCAAACTGATAAACAATAAATTTTGAATTTAGAAGAGCAAACTTCAGGCAGAATTTATGAGTTCAGAATAGAAGAGAACGTGGAAATCAGAATTAATCTGAAGTCTCGTGGCTCGCCGCACCGTCGTGTTTCGCTGGCAAGAGTCTGTAGGATAATAATTTCGATTCATTGCCCGTCCTGCACATTTAATACACAAAGTTTTTTAATAAAATGAAATTAGAATATTCAGCAGCCACTGCAAAAGCCAAAAGTAGGTCCCACAGATCTGCAGCAGGAGGTTCGCCATTCGCCATGTGTGTGCAATACCGTGCCGTAGATGACGATGATGAGGACAATGATCTGCAGGATTAATGCAATGTCATTTTCTTTTCATTGTTGTCATTCAATATTGCGATTGTGCGCTCAGCTCGCCCAGCCCAGCCGCCCAGCAGCAGCATAAAAATAAATGTCTCCTTGATCGGGCACCGAGATAAGCTCCTGACTTGACGTTTGTCCCCTGTTGGCCTCGATGCACGAGGAATTTGACCTCGATTGGTTGCGAATCGCGAAATCAATGTCAAGATCATTGGCAATTGCCAATTCGTAATGGATTTCAAGCCTTGAAGCCTTCAACTTCAATTTAAGACTTAGCTGGGCTGAATTGGCTGCCGAAAATGAAATTGAGACGTCTCAGCTAACTCGACTTATTTGTATTTGCTTAATTGGAAAGTTCCATCAAAGCAAATATGCATTGCCAAATCAGTAAATTGACAATTTCTCTTTTTAAAAGGCAGATTTCGCTTTCTGCGACTGCGCCTGCAATTTGCATTTTGCACTTTCCAATTTCCAGCTGATTCGAAATAGTCTGCCCGTCTAGACTGGACAAACTCGCTTCGTTTCACATTATTTCTCAAGTTGGCCGAATGATGCAACTTTTTTAAGCTGCAAACTGCGCCTGCAAACTGCGCCTGCAAACTTATTTGCAAATTCAGCAGCGTTCAGACTTAATGAAGCTTTCAATACATTGCATCAGCGTCGCATTTCATTGACTAGAATAGTTGGAGACTCCAAAATATTGACGATTTGGGGCCAAACGCAAAAGCTAAGGAGCATGGAGCCAAGACGCTGATGACATTCTTATCAAAGTAATTCCAAGTTCCATGTCAAGTCGGTCGGGTCGACAGCATTCAATCGAATCTTTTTAATTTCCCAGGAGGTCACTTTTCTTTTCCAATATTGGAATTTTTTCACTTGCGCCAAAGTTTGTAGTTTGGGCTCGCATTCTTAAAATTCTTTCAATATTTTGTCATCAAATTGAATTTAAACAGCTCGGGAAGCCCAAAATTTTCGATCAAGCGTTCATTAAAGTTTACGATGCACTCCCACGCCTACAACGGTGCTTTTGTTGAACGACTCCGGATTCGCGAATCGCGAAAAGTTGACTTTTGTCTTTGACTTTAATCCTTCAACGGTCGATTGTTGTCGTAGTCGTGTGTCTTCTTTCTTCAGTGTTCAATCTTGTCTTGTCTTGTCCTGTCCTAAGATGTCTTTACACTTGAGAAATCTTCTTTCGTTGTTCTCGCCCTCGTAATTCGTATTTCGTAATTCGCAATCGTAAGACAGACTTTGGAAACCCAGTCAGGAGATGAATTCGCCGTTTGCTCAAGCAAAAACAAGACAATGACACACGAGACTCGAGAGCCCGGCTGCCTGGCTGCCACCGCCAGAAAGTAAGCCTTTTTAATTGAAAATGGAGGCGTCCGACCGTAATTGAAGAAGGCGAGGGTGAAACCAGTGAGGACGAAAATAAGCTTTTGAAACCGTCGCGTCGTCTTCGTGCTCCGCTCATCAACTTGAGTTTCAGCGTAGACGTAAACGAGACGAATCTTCAAAGATTTGCTGAGCTTTCGCGCCCGCAAGATAGAGATAGACAAGATACATCACGCATCTTCTTCCTTCATGAACACAAACCTCGAACTATTCTTCGAGTGGCAGGAAGAAGAACTGAGAATTGGGAGCGTACAGAATTGAAATTCATCTTCAAAAATTAATTAACCTGGCTGGTTTTCAATCTCTGCCCTCTTGTTTTTCAGTTTTTCCGTTCCATCATTCATTTCCTGTCTACTGCCTGTAAGGTCCAATTGAGAACGCGAATATCGTATATGAATGCAGTTTTGACGTGCTGTGCCGTACTTTTGCTTCAAAGAACTCAATCAATAGCCAGGCTTGCTTTCTCCTTGAAACTTGAATGCGAAAATGCGAATTAGACTTTCTTTGCCTTTGCTTTTGCCTTACATGCGAAAACCTCAAAACTACGGGCTGACTTGTACATGGTTCTCATTTCTTAAGCATTTTAATCAATTTCAGAAACAAAAGATTTCATTTCGCATTCGTACTCGCTGCTCGAGAGTCGTCGTATTCGTGTTCCACTTACACGCTCAAATGAGCACATGGACATGAAATACAGCCACACGGTGCGCTCAAAGCGCATTGGCTCAACAAGCTTCCCTTTTAATCATTTATGCCAAAGATGTTGCTACCAAGCCAAATTTGCCAAAGATAATAGTAAATTGGTCAGAAAAAGATTCGCGAATCTGAAGAGTGCTTGTACAGTCAGAAGAAACTTTATTTTGCATTGCATAAGAGTTAACAATAATGAATATGAATATAAATGACAGTGGCACTTATCTTGTCTATGCATTAAGAATTTACAAATACGTATATCAAGAAGGCTCCCTTTGCAAAATCAGAATCACGCTACATCAATCAATTAATTAATTATATTATAAGTTAGTATTTAAGAACACAGTCGTATCGTAATTTTCAAGCCTTTGACTCTTACATGTAGTTGGCATTCTGAAACTGCTCGCGAAGCGGACTTTTGCTATTTGACTGTCTCAAAACTGCTGACAAATTCTTCTTCGCACCGTTCGCGTTCAAAGGCTTGAGCAAATGCTGGCCAAACTGAAATAGAAATCATTCCAAGTCAAAATCAGGCCCACAATAATTATTACAATTTAAAATAAACAGGAAGGAAATAGTTATTAGTTTCTTACTTTTTGCGAATTCGGTGCTTTCGACGTATTTTCGTCCAAACTCGACTCGTTCTCCTCAGGAATTGCGGTCGTCCTCAAATCCGCGTCACCGCCTTCGACCGGCGGCGCAAGGGAGTTTCGGCGAGCAGGAAACCCTTTGAACTGTACCGCTGCCAATGGCTTTGGGCTGTTATCAAAAGAATCGTCATTCTCCTTGTTGCTGCTTGAGCGTCTTCTGTTGTCATCGTCTTGCTCGTTATCGCTTGGGGAATGCATCCGGGCGAATCGCCGCATCAGAACTTGCTCGAGCACAGAATTTGGATCGTTGGCAGAGAATCTTTTTGGTCGCTTCAGCGGAGTACCGCCAGGCGACCTGTGAAATAAACTATTCAATTTCGGGCTTTCAAGCTCAATGTTGATAATACTACCTTTCTGTGGGCCTCAATTTAACACCAGAAAGTCCCTTCAGAACATCAGCCATCGATTTCACTTCCGGTTCAGCCTTTGTTAGTTTGTCGGGCCCGTCGACATTTCCAGGATTGCCACTTCCAGATTTTCGTCCAACTCTCAACCTAATCTGTGCCTGAGTGTTCGCGTCGCACAATTGCAAGGAGGGCATCGGAGGGGGAGGTGGCGGCGGCGGTGGAGGAGGCAACCCTGGAGCTGGAGCACTCGTGACTGGGACCAGAGCCGGCGCGACCGTCTTGTTATTGTCACTCATTATAGTCTTATTTTGATTCTCCAGAATAAGTGCAATCATAGCCTTCATTTCATTTAATTGAACCTCCAGCGCGGCAACCTTCGCTTCAGACTGCTGAAGTTGAGACGTGTCTTCAGTCGTCTCTTTCGGGAATGTCAACTTAACTGGAGTGGAACACCTTCCTTTCTTCTTGCTAAATAAACAATGGAAGAATGAATTCAATGAATGAGAATTGAGTGTGCGAAACGAGATCGAGTTGAATTTACCTGGGGTCAAAGGAAGTCACGTTACTCGTGCCCCATCGGGAAAGTCCACTCGAGACTGCTTCTGATTCCTCAACCTCCGTTTCCGTTTCCAAATCTTCCGGCTCGTCTTCAGTTCCAGAAGTTGATTCCGATCGTTCATAAGCTTCAATGAGGCCGTCTTCGTTCACGTCGTCCAATTCGCCTTCGTCAATGTCAGGAATGTACCGGAAGCTGGCACGTTCCAGGTGGCGATCAAGACGAGTTCGCCGCGGGGGCTGTTGAACACAGCCACCGCCGTTTTCGACATGACCATTTCCAATTGCGGCTCGTCGGTCACGTATCCAAACATAGACCCATTCAATGCGGTTGTACACGAAGGGATACACTCTTAAGGTCAGTCCCTGGATCAGGTCAGTGGTCCTATCACGAATGTATCGATCAGCGACATTTGCAGCTTCCAAAGTCGAAAAGTAGAGATAAACTGTGCGATGGCGCGCACGAACCAGGCGAGGGTAAACCTTTAGAAAGAAGTTTCCGATTGATAAAAAGACCAGCAATGGCAAGCAATTTTAAGTGTTATGTGTCAACTCACATTTCTGAAGAGACCTATCATGAACTGATTAAAATGCGGCCTTATCAGTCGATCAAACAGCGCATTGGTCAGCACAGCTCCACCAAGAATGGCAAAATCGTGGACGATTGGACGAGCTGATGTGCTTCTGGTAGAAATTATTCTTGGTCCGTCGGCCATGGTCCTAGTTTTGAGATGACTTGACTGGAGTCTTCAGTGTAACGTTCTGGACAACCTATCATCGAATACAAGACAATAGATGACATTTGTCTTTGCCCAAGACCAGCAGGTTTTACGCTAATCAACATTGTAGCTCACCTTGATGAATATATTATTACCGGCGAATCATCGAACACAAAGCCAAGAGCCACGAGGAATCCGTACTTCAACTGATTTTCTAATTCATTTTCCGGACTTCAGAAATAATAATTACCCGGTCTTTCCGGGTAAAAACTACAAAACTGTACTGGACAACTTTTGCCGAACTCATGCACTGAGAGCGGGTGAAATGTTTACGTCGTGCGTTTGTGAATGGCTGGAATGCGAGAGATCTTTCGCTCGTAGCCAATGGAAGGGGCCGATTGCACTTTTGGGTTTGAAGCAAAAGCGGTAAGCGAAAAGACCGTTGTTTCTTGCTCGTTTCCCCTTTCAGTTTGCGGTGTTCCGTTCTTCTCGCCTTTTGTGTGCAATTCACCTTTTTTCGGTTAGATTGTGAATTTCGACGTGACGTGACATTGACACTGATTGGAATTAAACACTGGAATCCTGATAATTTCCTCTGATTAGCTGCACCTGCATTTAATCTTAATCTTGGGGCGTGCGAGGTAAGCGAAATAAAAATTGGTTGGAGTAAGAGACTTGACTGAAATTGATTAGGTTGAATTGAATTTATGCAGAGCTGGAAAGTTGACAGCGAAAATGGAGCACTTGGATGAAAAGCCAGCTTCCACTGCCACCACCGCCGTTGTCAACCCCAGGATTGTCACTGGTACTGAAGAAATTGATGTGAACCTTGAAAACAAAGCCGTGACTTTGGTAATTAATGATATGGTGGACGCTGTCGAGGATAAGGAAAATGCGTCGTCTGGACTTGGTAATAGAAACTGAAATTGAAATCTTTCCACTACTAGAGTATGACATGGAGCGCTAACCCATTTCTTAATACGTCATCCGTTTCTAGATGACTTGAAAAGAAAGGAGACGGAAACCCCTGAAAACAGTGCTGAACCTCAACAACCGACTCAATGTGCGGACGTTCTGACTGACATTTCGAACAACTTAGGACAATTGACAATTCCTGAAAAAGAAGAGGAGGTCCAGGAGGTGGCACAGGAAAACGAGGTCACACCTGAGGAAGCTGAGAAGGAAGAAAAGAAAGATTCTGGGGACGAGACGATGAGACAAGTTTTGGCGCAGTTCAAGGCTTTGGCCTTGCAAACCGAAAACCATCCTGTACTGATGAAGGTAAATCGCCTCTCGACTGGCTGCCAAAATTCTCCTCGGAATTGATCTTTCTCATGAATTTGCGTTTGAAGGACACAGGAAGCCTGTTGATGCTGGTTTTGAGTCTTGGAAGCTCATCGTCCGAAGTTGTATTTGAAGGTTTGGCAATCGTGCATTTGCTCAGCCAGAAAGTGGAAAACCGCCGATCTCTCTTCAATACTTTGCACATGATGGACGCGTTGGAGAAAATTGTTGAGTAAGTCACACCTCGCACAGGAAACAAATTTCATTATTAGAAATTCTGGCAGATTTTGTGACTCGTAATAACAAAATGGTGTCTTTTTCTTTTCAGGGACAAATTGCACTCCGACGAGATAGTTTCGTTCACAGCATTGATTCAAGACATGCTGAAGAGATCGCAGAAGATTGAGAAGGTGCCACAAACCAAGCAAGAGAAAATGAAAGGAAAATGCAAAGCTGCTAAGGCGAAGGCTCAGGACGTCAACAGAAAAGTGAACCGTTCGATGTCGAAATCGAAGCCTGTGTATCTATACATTCCTTACAACATCTTCTTTAAGGTATGGATTCTGAATTCGAGCTTAAGATTAAACCAAAACGTTAAAGACAAACTACTAATTTTGCGCGTGATTCCTAATTTTTTTTTAGGAGAAGCGGAATACAATTACTCAAACGCTTCAGCAGGACAAAGATGTGCTTTCGATCACCTTCGACATGAACAAATGCCTATGTCTCCTTCGCGTTAAAAACCACGCCCTTCCTGAAACATTCGGGAAAGCAGTGGCGAATCTTGGAATCGAGTGTTACTTGGTTGCTTTGAACGAGAAGAATGAAGAGGTGTGGCTGAACGCTTAAACTTTGGTTGGACGCTGGACTGATCTGAAAAATCATAACTTTCTTTTGCTTTGACCCTAATTTAGATAAAAATCCAAATGATGGGAGACTCCAAGCTGGACAAAGATGTGTACGAGTATTTGCCGGAGTCTGACGAGGAAAACAACAAAAGTCTGGACGAAAAAGTGCTCGCAACGGCGGAGGACGTCAAACGCAAGAACGACAAGCAGAAGAAAGGCTGGTTTGCAAGTGCCAAGTCATTGTTTTGGTAAGGCAGTTAAAATTAACGTTACTATTCGACTATACCTGTATTCCTTAAACTTTGTATTAAGTGTTAATATTCATTCACGTTTGTAATTCACGAGTGCGATGACCTTTTGTAATGAATTTGAAATAAAACCAGACTCAAACAACACTGATTTCGTTTAGAATGCTTTAATTCGTAATAATAATTATTAGGAATTCTTTTTAGCTACTCTTACATTGAATTATTTATGTATGACGTGCCAGTGTATAAAATAATGTAGTTAAATGTGCATTTAATTTAAAATCATCGTACGAAAGAATTCTGCACTGCATTTTTTCGATAAGCACCAAACCAATTCACAATTCACATTTTATCAGTAGAGAGAATCAAGACTTTAGAGTTTAGAATTTTATGGGGAATCTTAAATTAGTAAACTACGCCTATGCCTTCTTTTCTATGGCTTGTGCTAGTACGAATTTGCTAATTTGAGTTCTACGGAATGGCATTCTGCGGCCAATGCTAATTATGCACAATTAAATTATTAAAACGTATTTGTATTCCAGCGTAATTGGCCACAGGAACCTATTTTTAGCCAGTATTCATTAATCATTATTCGATAAAAGGATTTAAACGCCCACGGCGATAATTTTTGGAAAATAAGTTCATTTCTGCTGCTGCTCTCCAGATTTAAATTTTGAATTCGATACGCGTACAAAAAGCAGTCGCAGTTAATGTAGTTATCAGGATTATTGGTTAGAATTTACGAATGTTACTTGTGTTTTCCGCCCCAGCCGTCTCCGTCATCATTGTCCCATGACCAGTCGTCAGACTTTCTTGATTCTTGCCTTCTGCCTTTGCCGCCGCCGCCACCAGCGCTGGCGCTTGCTTTAGACTTTGACCCTGACGAATAATCATTTGATTGATAACCACCCCCGCCGCCGGAGTGATTCTGCTCGCCCCAATCGTCCCACGGGTCAAAAGTTGAAGCAGATGCCCTGCAATTGGCGAGATCAAGAATTATGAACAAGCAGGATTCGCATGGCGTAATTGAGGAATTCTGAACAATACGTACTTTGACGATGAATTCATGCCTCCATTTCCAGTCCCGCCGCCACCACCACCGCCTTGGTACGAGCTCAAGTTGCTGCGCTCCGTCGGATCCGAGTCGGGAAGCCGCTCGTGCCCGTACGCAGATGCGCTTAGACTTGGGCTCGACATCGACGTGATCATGCTTGATAGTCCATCTTTAAAACCTTTTCGGCTCAATTCCGAAACCTGGAAAACAAGCAAAAGGCCAATAATCAATGAAATTCTGAAATGTCATAAGCTGATATCTGCCGACGCCTACTTTCTCGCTCATTGTTCCGGATAACTCGACCGCCTTCTGGGAAGCGATTCCGCCAAATTTGACAGCATTCTCTGACGCTTTGGAAGCGACTTCCTTCGCAGCAACCGAAAACATGTTCCAGCCTTGAGTGAGTGAACTCAGCGCAGTGTCCAACAGTTCATTGCCTCCGGCTCCTCCTGAGTTTCTACTTGACTGCTGCTGGAAATCCGGATTTCCAAAGCCGGAGTACTTTCCACCCTCCGACGGTCGAAGGCCGTCCGGTCTGGAAGAATTTTCAATCTTCTTCCGATCGGCAAACGATAAATTTTTTGTCTCAGCCCCGTTTTGATAGGACGAGCCGTTTGAGTCTGCGTAGTAATCGTTTTGGTAATGTGACGAGGATCCTGAAGACTGATAAGAACCGCCATTGCCATTGCCAGAGCCATTGTTTTGACTTTTTGGAAATGCAGGAGTCGACGTGCTCTTCGGAAGTGCTCGATTCTGGTTTTCCGAGCTCGAACTTCCATTCGCGGCGCTACTTCGATGTTTCGAGCTGGAGGCTCGTGCTGAGCCGTCTCTGGAGGCTACGCTCTTCTTCGCTTGAGCTTCGTTCCACGTGTTCCCCTGAGCTTCAGTTTGGATCTTATCTCGGTACAAAGCAGCCGCCTTTGAGTTGTATTTCTGCTGTATGCTCATTCCGTCATCATAATCTGATTGCGACTCGAAGAATTCACGAGCTTTTCGGTTTCCACCGACCTAGAAGGACAAATCTTAAGTTCGGACACTCCAAAGAGCAATCGAATGATTTCACATACTTACCTTCATTTTTTCAAGTTCGACATCCTTCCATTTGTCCATCGTGACACTTCGAACGAAGGAAATGTGCACGCCAAGGCCTCGATGCTTGCCTGAGCATTCTAAGCAGATCCAAATCCCATATGTCTATAAAAGTACGATGGATTAGATTAATGAACAACGGTTCTTAATTAAATTAAGGTGCAAGGCCACAATTGTGTGTAACTTGGAAACTTACAACTGAAACCCATTGAGGATTATGAGCACCACACTCGAAGCATTTCTAAAAGCAAAAAGGAAAAGGCAGAGGGCAAAATTTAGATCCTCGATGTCAACATCCAACATCATCCGATCAATTGTTATTAATTATGCTTACATTATTTTCGTTGGTCTGGCGGACATCCTGCAACGCCCTTCTGGTTCTTGGACTGGCCATATTTTACTAGATCTCCCACACTGACCACGACAAAGATTATAACTGGGTTTGGTTTGACAATGTGTTTGTTGCGTATATCACAATGCAGTTATCAGGATCCAAATCCGAGTCCGTCGGAGACTAAAGTATGGATTTGTCCTACTCCAGCAGTGCTCAGCTCCAGCGAGTCAGCTCACGCACTACTCAGTCGTCAGTCTTGGCGTGACGTCGACACAAACGCAGACGCGACGCAAGGTGCAATAAAAACCGATTAGATAATTCTTCAACCCCACCACAAACCAGTGATTAGCGATAATGAACGAGTGTATTGTATATGGTAACCCAAAAGCACTGGAAGTGGAAAACGGGAGCCTTGGGTGTCCGGCCGTCTGGCATGGAATGCGAAGAAAAGTCGGATGTTAATTGTGAAAGAAGGTTACTGATTACTGATTGTGCTTATCGGCGCACGAATAAATGAGTTTATGTTACCAACTTCTACTGACTACACAGCCAAAATATTACGTCTGCACTGAGTCTGAGTCCGTGCTTAAAGTGGGGGACGAAGACGAGAAACGGTCAGTGACTTAAATTAGGACAGCTGACAAGAAATTGCAGATTTCAGAATGTATGAACTTCCTAGTCGTAGCGTAGTCGAGCACAGAGCACAGAGAGAACAAGATGCAAGATGCGAGACCCAACGAAGATTGTAACCTGCTGTGTTGGGTGCTGATGCTGAATCAGAAAGCACTACCAGGAAATAAGTAAGAGAGTACACATGCATATGAGAGCTGATGCTGATGCCGAACAGAGAACAGATGGGTACATTTTTGAAAGTTCTTGCATACCAATGCAATTCAGAATTAAGTTGGCAGTGGCAGCGGTAGTGGCAGCAGTAAACCAAGTTAGTGGTAGTAAAAGAATTAAGCTCGGCTTCCAACAATCATAATCATAATAAGGCTTAAATAATGTTAACTGAGTCTGTGAGCTGTGACGTACGTCCACCGTACACGCATTAAAGATTATGGGCTCTGCTACCGATTTAGCAGTTAGCATGACGTGGACTTCGTGGCTGTGTTGTGGTTGGTATTATGGTTAGCGTAGCATTGGCATTGTAGTACAGTTATAATGAAATTGTCAAATATTTGTGCAAGAGCGAGCAGTGCAGTGCTTTTAACACAGGCAGACATTCACTCAGGGGCGAACGAGGACGAATCGAGCCAAGATCCCTTTCACATTTTGCAATAATTTAAAGCCTCGAAGCACCGAGATGCGAGATGGAGCCGGCCAAGCGAACGCAGCGATGAAAGATGAACAAAGAATTCGCAATCTGCTATTCGCGAATTCTGCCTTGCAATTTGATTTTCCTCTTTCCACGATCGAACAATAATAATTTTAATTTCTGCTAAGCTATTTTAACTATCCACAGATTACAGGTTAATTGACAAGAGAGGAAGAATTCGTACACTGATTCTGGACTTTAAATATAGAATTTAAGATAAATCTAATCATTGACTACTAACATTATTGTAACTTACAGCAGTTTACACACTAAAGCTAGTAATTCTCAAGCATCTCGAAGAAGATAATTTCAAATTCTAAACTACTCATAACAGATAACGGTTTGAGAATAGAATTTCCAATCTGAATCTGAATAATTTGCATTTTCCAACCGTCATTGCTCGTTAATCTGAGGCTTCTTCCTTTTCGGCTTCTGACATGAGTGGGAGACTTTTTTGCGAATCTGAAATGCAAACGAAAGTAAGCCGCCCGCATTGATTTCACCAACGCTGAATGCGTCCGAGATGTCAATTACAAAGTGCAATTCTGGTCTAGAAAGCTGAAAGCATCCAAACTACGATTGGTTTACGGGATCGAAATGGAAAAACCATCTTTACTTTCTTCTTTCGTATTCTGGCTCTCACTCGCGCTGTTGATCGTCGAGACGAGATCCATTCGAGAGTCCAGAGAGTACTGCTTTCCAGCCATGACCATCCCTTTGATGCGGCGACGGACGACAGCTACAAGAAAAAATTACATAACTGGCAAGGTAGAAATCGACTAATTTGCTAAATTAATGCCTGAAATGCTGTCACAAACCCGGAGAATTGTCGTCGACCTCCCGAAGATTCAATTTCCGAGTAAATTCATTAAAGAGCTCATTTGAGTCAAAGATCGCAGCGAAGGAGCCGTTTACAATCTTGGGCGACATTGGAGAATTCGCCTACAAGACAAATAAGAGTAAAAACACTTAAGATTTCCAGTCGCGGTGGTTGTCTGAATAAATTGTTTCCACTCGCCAGCAGGAGAGAAGTTCCAAAGTGCGCATTTCTCGTTCGCGTCTCGATCAGAGGCACCCGTTTCACCGGGACGAGCGGAACAGGAATTTCCTTTGCTTCCTCCTCTGAAAGGATTTGCGTCGCCGTCTCTTTAATGATTGTCCAGTCACGCCGGATATCGTCGATCGTTGTCTGTGGTGAAGTGACGGTGAATCGAATCACGTAGCGCCCCTTCAAAGCTGCGGGGACGCAGTGGATCTTCCCAGAAGCGTTCAGGCGCTTCAACAGCCTTTCCGTAAGCTCATTGTCTCCTCGGAGTCGAAAGACGACCATGCCCAGATGCCTTTTCGCAGGAATTTCAAATCGGGCATCACCCGAGACGAGCGCCTCGAATTGAGCAGCAAGACGAACGCCCTGAAATCAGGATTAAGAGCGTGGCCGTTAATTGCCCAAGCCTGACTAGCTTAATTTAATACTTTTTAAACGAATTTACCTTCCGAATGTGCTCCTGCAGCCCTTTGACTCCGAATGACCGAAGAACAAACCACAATTTCAGGGAACGAAACCTTTTGCTCAGAGAAATCTGCCAATGCTATCCAAAACAATGCTAAATTTGTCAGTGGTTCCAAAAGTGCCTAAATCGTTAATTAGCAAATTAACCATGTAATCGATCGCCATTCCAGAGTTCTCGTGCTTCAAGTAGAGCGGGTCCACGTTGAAGGTGCGGTGAAGGGCTCCTGCGTCCTGCACCCACATTGCAGTGCAGTCAAAGTGGACCATCAACCACTTTGACGGATTGAACGCGAAGGAGTCGACGTTCTCGATTCCAGTCATCCAGTGACGAAATTCCGGGCAAATCATCGCACTTCCAGCGTACGCTGCGTCACAGTGCAGCCAAATGTCTGCGTGTACATGAGAAATGACGTCATTTCGGATTTCGCACAAATTAGGCCAGATTGCGAATTCTTTTAGCGTAATTAAAAATGCTGCGCGGTTGCGACAAACAACCAAACAGACGCATAAAAATGTCTGAGAAGCGAGCGCGACTGGGATAATTCGAGTAATTCATGATGATTTTAAGCCAGACACGTACTTTCTTGGAGGCAGACCTGCCCGAGCTCCTCCAGATTGTCAAAAGCACACGAGCCCGTCGTTCCAAGCGTGGCGCATACCTGAAAACGGCAAAAGGCAAACGTGTCGGAATTAATCAAGTCTCTCGAGATTGGAGAAACGAGAAAGAAACAATACATTTAAGATTTAAAAGAGGAAGTGCGCTCAGCGCGTTCGCGTTCATTCCTTCATCAGATACGCTTTTACACAGATTTACTGTTCAAAACATCAACGACCAACCACACCAAAGATAAACGCAAACGCTCAGGTGCTCTGCATCTGAAAAATTATGGTTTCTTACTTACCCAGAAAGGAATCAGCCCAGACTCGCGATCCCTTCGCAGTCCATCCGATAAAACTCTTCCGTTCAGGCTCAAGTCGTTGGGATCGCTTTCCAAATAATGCATTCGAACCAAACCGATGAGTCCTGCTTTCTCCACGCTTGAATGAGCCTGAAAACGTCGCGAAAGATACAAAAGATGCAATTCATCTTGCTTTATGCATCTTGCGGGTTGTGGCTGTGAGTCCTGTCTCATGACGCCCCGGGCTCGAGCCCGTTTGCCAATTTCATTGGAATGTGGAGCCGAGGCCAGACGCCGACTTACTTGATCCGAGCAGTATGCCACGAGCCTCGCATTCACTTCCGCAGCCGTGAGATCCGGATGAGTGGTTTTACATCGGCGGATCGCTTCTGATCGTCCGGCCATGAGCGCAATGAAAGTCGCCTCGCTTGCCGTCGTCTGAAATGAAAAATGCCTTTAAATGCGTGCTACTCATGAGTAAATAGCAAATAAATTGCAAATATTATTTTAGAGAACAGCAATTTCTCAATTTGTGCTGCGTAGACATTCAAGCGCATTTCAAAATTTACTTTTTACCGACGCCTGACGATGACGATTGAAATACTGCGTAAATTGTAAAGTGGGACGAGGCTTACTTGAATTACACCTCCGCCAGTGCTGTCCTTTGTGGAGTGCAAAAACACGGGTGGAAGTCCAATCATTTTGCCCAACCAGTCCATCACAATCGTCTCCAGTTCCGTGCAGGCTGGACTGGACGCCTGGAATTCAGTGAAATGTGATCAGCCATTTACATTCATGCAAAGACGGATCTTACGGACGGCGAGGTAGACTTAACAGATGTGAAAAAGGAACACAAATAGCAAATTGACGAAACAAAAGATTCTGGCTTGGCTATAGAGAATGGCTGGGCTGTGGCCAAGGCGTCAGTTTTAATTAGCCGAAACAATGGACAATGCAATTACAATTAAATAATCTAATCTTACCCACGTGAATCCTAGACAATTGATCGCATCGGCGAGCATATCACCCAAAAGCGAAGGATATGAATTCAGAGCAGGAAAGTACGCGTGCATGTACGGACTTTGCCAGTGCGTAACCTGCAACAAATAAAATTTAAATTAAAGCACATCTTCAAACATCATCTGGACTTTTTGCATGAAGTCCCAAAGCATTCAACGGCATCGTGCGCGCGTACGCTAATCTATGAAATCTGAAATCTTACGCCTGGCAGAATGACTCGCTCAAAGTCCTGGAATATTTCCGAGAAGGGCTGTCCCTCTTCCGGGGCTTCTTCGGGGACGAGGGCTCGCATGTAGCCGGGCTGCACGGCGGGGAAGACACGGCGCGAGCGGATGCTGGTAAGGTAGTCGGCGATGAAGTCGACGAGCTCCTTCCCTGCGAAGACAGGCACAGATCCAAATCAAACTCAAACACTCGGAGCAAGAAAGTACTAAAGACGCCACGCCAGCAAAGTATCGAGAAATTAAAATGGAGTCGTAAAAAATGCAATGAAGTGCGTGAAACCAGCTGAGCCGAACTTCCGCAGAGCCAAACGAACCGAGAATGAAACTGACTGAAAATGTAAGGCGAGCTCCGTGAAAGTAAATTCAGGCATGCAAGCAAGACGCCGATTCTTCTTCGAAAGGGCTCACTTCTTGAGAACACTTTATGATTTCAGTTTGGAGTTCCAAGCTAGAAAAAAGCGTAAAATTGGGCTTAATAGGCAGTCGGCCTTCGTATCGTAAATTCGTAAATCGTAGCAAAAGCGAGTCAAGTCAAGTGAATTGAATTTATTTAGTCTGCCGTTCCATTTCCGTTTATTGTCATTCACCACTCACCGACCGAAATACGAAATAAAGCAGTAAAGTAAAAACACTGTCGTATTGCCGATTGCCATTAAGTTTGCCGTTAAACTGTTAATTTTTCTTATGCCATGCTGGAAGACGAAGGAGTCGAGACTCCAGACATTAGATTCCGGGTCCTGTTTGGCCTTTCTGTAAGTGTAAACAGAAATCTGGCGCACGTACCTCGAACGCGGTACTCTTCCACATCCATTACGCGTTATCTGAATTTGTACAGGAGTCAGACGCTGAAATGCTCTGAAAATGCACGCCAAGACGAAGGCGAAGACTGCAATCACCACTTATAATTGGATTAGTGCAGAATACAAAGAAGGTCAGGCGTCAAGCTGAAGTGGAGGTGGGTAAACAATGCACAAGACGTTGACGGCTGACGAAGACGGCGCTGACGTAGTTTTTTGCACGCGGGCACGATTTCTCTGGACGAGGTCAAGAAAACTGTCAGATCAGTCAAATCCTGCGATGACGACGACCGGTGACGTCGGGCAGGACAGGCAAACCGATCAGTTAGCCGGAATCCCTCGAAATTCGACGAATTTTTCAGAGTTTCTGCTTCAGGTGTGTCTCATTTTGCCCCGAAAGGTAAGTTTTCACTTCTGATCTCGTGTTTTCGCTTTAGTTTCAATGAAAATGCAAAATTCTTTAAATTAATCACATCAGGAATTAACTAAACACATTGTCTTCACAATAACCAACTCAAGAATAAAAAACATTCAATTTTGCCTGGACAAAATGATCGAAGTCCTAAGAACAGCGGGATTCACTTTCACCACTTTCTCTGAGCGCTCTTTTGAGTTTGCCCTTTCACTGCCTCATTTCTAGCTTTTCGCTAAGAAATCCGATACAAGCTAAAAGATTACAAGCACAGGTACAAGAAACAAGATGCCAAATCGTGTTTCTGGTTTGTATTGTATCGAATTCGGACTATTTTCCTGTGCTGCACTGTGCTATGCCTTTTCTTAAACGATTTTTATTTCTCTTTAAACAGTCGTGTACGCGTTCGCCGAGAGCTGAACGAGAACGACTTTCACGATTTTCACCACCGCGCCGCACCACAAACGTGAATCAACAAGTTTCAAATGGAATCTCATTCGGAAACTTTTCTCCTCCACTCCACTCAATTCTCAAGAAGACGCCATGGACCGACTGTCTGGGCTCCAAAGCCGAAAACCCGCCTAGCCAAGCCACCCACTCGTAATTTCCAGTTTCCAGCTGCAAAGACGCCACCAGCAAAGTCCAGTGTGCAGATTTTCGAGTGAGATTTTCTGTATCTCATCAGCGTAGTTGAGAAATTTCTGTGTCTCGTCCGTGTCCTGTCTGACGCCTGCCGCCTCGCTAAAACTCATTCATCACAATAAAGACCATAGATTCAATGATCGTGATCTGATTACCGCCCGCCTCAATCCGATTTCTCGGACAATGCGGAGGAGGATGACAAACAAAGATTTAATCATGGACAAAATGAATTCGTGAATCGCGACTCGCAATTCTCAGGGGACTTATTCAGGTTTCGATTTTATTTCGACAACTGGACGTAGTCGCTGCGAAATTGGATTGTAATTTGCAAAAAAAGGATTCAAGGTCAAACCGTCATACCACTGCGTTAAGTTGGCCAAAGTGGGAAAACTGATTTCTAACGCAACGTTTCCGAACGAATCGGGAAATAATTAAACAGCGCCGTGCTGAGCATGAAAGATGCATTTTGCCACAGAATTAATAATTAATTCTGTGCTTCCTGTAGAATGAAATTAAACCAAAGCTAAAGGAATAACAAAGCTCTTGACAACCACGGACCTATTTAATTAGTGATTGGCATGTGAATTAATTGAACATGTCTTTTTATCAACACTTTATCTGTCCTCTTTTGTCATCACTTGAGTACCGGCATGGTTTGCTCTACATTTGCAGTTATGTCTACTTTACTTTTCACACGACGTACATTCATGCCAACAACGGGTCATATCCATAAACTCCACTTGGCACAAGGTCAGCATTTTATGCATACAAGTACGAATGAATGAAACGAGCTTACAAATGGTAAACTCGGAATTTCAAGGTTTAACATGCGCATTTGTCTCGTTTACTAGAAGGCCTAAAATTTGCAACAACTGCACATTTCAAAATGTTTTGGCCTTGATATGAAATTCTTAATCACAT
>WIXG01000842.1:0-18940 GCA_009869945.1 Mesaphorura yosii | reverse complement strand
CGTTTGCCAATCGCAAAAGTGGTGGGTTTATGGGTTCATGTTAATCAGTTTGGACCTCCATAAGTAAGAAAAAGTCGAATTACATTAATTTACCAGTAACCAGAACCTAACGTTCCCTAGTCAGACAGCGACGGACAACGCAACGTAAATAAAATGGGCACAACAACAATGATTTTGGCGGCCTTCCTTTCCTGGGGTGCTTTGCTGGCCGCTGGGGCGCCGACTGCGGACTCAAATCTGCGCTTCGTGGTTACCGGGCATCGACTACCCCGTCACGGGTTTGTGGGCGCACCCGCTGTCTACGACGCCGGACGCGACGCAATCTACGTTCTCGGCGGGGGTGAGACCGTCCAATACTCCCTCGGGACAGGGGTCGTCCAGCTCATCGGGAGGTTCAAGTCCAGCTCCGGCGGGGTGGCAGCCATGGACGGGGACGACATGCTTCACTTTGGAGGATACTACTTCGGGCCTGAGCCGCTCGCCAGAGACGGGTGCCTGGGTTTCCGCGGGACGGCTCCCCGAGGCGGTGTCGTACTCCGCGGTGGCGTGGGACGCGTCGAGCAGAGTCGCGTACGTATTTGGGGGTCACATGTACTTCCCGTTCAGTGACCCCGAGACAGTACCAGTCGACTCCGTTTTTCGGTACAACGCGGCCTCCCGAACCGCAGAGGACGCTGGACGTCTCCCCCGGGCCACAGAGAGAGCCGGGGCGGTGTGGGACAGTGTGCGGGGCGCGGCGTATGTGTTTGGCGGGAAAGGTGTTGACGCGGCAGGATTCAGGGACATTCTCCGCTTCGACCCTCTATCGAGCAACTTCTCGACGCTGCCAGTGCAGTTACCCGAAGGTGGGCTCTTCAGCCCGTGCACGGTCTTCGACGAGAACAGCGGACAAGTCTACTTGATCGACCGTCAAGACTCCAACCCTGCCGCGAGCGCCCCCGTCGTACGAGTCTACCCTTCACTGGATGGCCGGGTCGAAAAACTTCCAGTCGCGGGATGGCCTCCGAGGGGTCTGCGCTCCTTCAGCTGCGCGTACGTGTCCGGACTCCGGAGGGTGTACATCCTTGGTGGTTCAGGCGGCGGATGGGGCACTGACAGCTTGGAGATTGGGTACATCGACTTGCCGGGAGCGGGAAACGGGAAATAACGAGAATGACCTTTACGAGAGCACAGCAACAATAACTAATGTCGGTCGGCACCTTTGATGGTTCTTTTTGTCATTTGAAAATTTTACTATCCTTGATTTGAATAATAAATGTAAAATTACAGAGCACGCATAGGAAGCAATGAACAACAAGGCAGGGGGTCTCACATTCGTCGCCAGCGCACTACTGCGGTCCTGTTCCGAGGCAATTTCATTTCTGGACCTGATTTCCTCATCGATGTAGTTTCTTCCTTGTCTCCAAAGATGTAGGCACGGCGCAGCCTGGGCAAGTACACACGTCCAAATTCTTGCAGGAGGCTCGGCCAGCTGCTGACGTTCAACATTTCGGATCAACCCTCAACCAGCTGGACTCTCCACGCACGACGACGGGTTGACTCGAAAATGTAAGTGTAGCTGAGAATCAACCACCGCCATCGGGTCTTCCCGCCTCCCCCTGGCGCATGCTGCTACTCTGTGGTTCCATGTCCATGCATTCCATCGAATGAAGCACCGCCAATACTCCTCTAACCGGTACCAGTGGTCTAGACATTCCGACTGGGGTTCGGCGGGGTACAGTGCTCCCGGGTGTTGGAATACTGTCGTGCTCTCGTACACAATCATACCCACCTTGAGTCCCTCCAGCGACATCTCAACGTAGGAGGAGTCGCCCATGTGCTGTAGGTCAACCATCGTGATTTGCGGGTCATCGTACTCCCCATGCCGTCCCGTTAAGGCGCACCGACCCTCGCCGCCTGGGCCTGGAAACGATGATTACAAGAAGAATGAGCTCTCGGTCATCCACCGCCGACCGTGGCGCTACGCCATTGGGTCGCAGGCTCTGCTGCACCAGAAGATGATGACACAGCGTATGTTATCGGCTTTTATTTAAATTATGACGACGTTAGAAAAGAAGAGCGAGTGCTGCGAGCAGTCTTCTCCACTCAGGCGAGTCGGACAAAATTTTATTACAATCCTAATTTTATCCAAACAAAGCAGAAATATAATCCATAGTCCGTAATCCAGTCGAAAAATGCGACTATTCACCAAATTCAGAACACATTTCTTCGCAAGAATTAATTTATAAATTCAGTTCTCCAATTTAGGCGCCGTGATTTCTCCAGCCGGGACAGGCCAAACGAAGCCAACGATACCCTCAAACTTCCATCCGCTGTTGCCATCCTCCACCTCGTCCTCATCGACCGTGAAGAGATGAATGCCCCGCCCGGAATTCCAGAAGCGGTAGAGGGGCACTTGGCCACGGCATCGGGGGACCAGATCGATGTAGAAGGCGATGTTGGTGAAGAAGTAGACGGGTGGATTTCCGAAAGTCTCCGCGCTCGGGTTGGTCGTGTAGAAATTGTCCTTTGAAGACGGGTCCCAGTAGTGCAGGAAGGGAAGAGTGCCCGGTACGGGTGATCGAAACACGTACGCAATCACGCCGTCAGGGCTGTAGCTGCCAGCGCCCAGATTGGGGTCCACCAAGCTTGTGGTCAGCAGAGCAGAATGCGACGTCGTCTCAATGAACCGGTAAAGGGCAACCAAATCGTCTCGGTCACAGTAGCACTCCGCGCAGCCACCACCGCCACTCGAGTGAAACTCATCCCCATCGCCACCGCTGATGCCACCATCACCGCCACCGCCGCAGCAACAGCCACCGCTGGTGCCACCATCACCACCACCGCCACCGCTTGATTGAGGCTGCCCACCGCCGCCACTATGGGTCATTGGCACAGCTGCAGGCTCGGGCTTCACTGCGGCCCAAGCCACCGACCCAAAAACCAGCAAAATAACGGAAAAGGTTAAAGAACGCATCTTTGCAGGTTGTGTTCTGATTGACCAACAAAGAACGTATGAACGAAGAATGCCAAGTTTGTTCAAGTGGCTTGGCTTGCCTTTCTCTTTTTTAATGCGTAATTCGACCAACGGTTAGATTCTATTTTCGTCTATTTTCTCATAAAAAATGCATTGAAACAATGAGAAGGAATTTATTGTTCCCTTGACTAGTAAAAAGGGTTCGCATGTTCAGCCAGCCGTGCAGCATAAGTCACGTAGGCCGTTCCACACCTGGACTGGAATTTGACCTTCCAATTTCAACTTTCATCAGTAATTTATTTGGAGTTTAATTTCGCATTTATCGCTGACAACTGTTCAGCCCCCTCCGACGACCTCCTCGGCTCACTCCTTAAAAGCCCCCACATTTGTAAACATTGAGTACCGGTTGTAATCACAAAACCTGCCGCCGTGTCCGCCTCCGACTGTCCATGACTCATAATCCCTTGTAGAAAATACAGCTTCCTGGTCTCCTCCTCCTGAAACAGCAGCCCCTGAGTCCTCATTGCAGACGCTTATCCCAGCCGTATAGCCCGCACAAAGCTACGTCGTACTCGAAAACACATCCAGCATTTTAAAGCAGTCCCGAACCGACACAACACTCCACCCCTTGCGCCCCTCGTCCTCGCGTACCGCTCCGCTCACGCGGTCATGGGAATTCAGTCGCGCTGCCTCTCCACACTTTATTCCCTCGTCTTGTCCCTTATTCTCGTCTTCAGCGTCCTTTGCCTGTACTTCGGAATCACTGGGGCAATCCCCTCGAGCGCCGTCGTTGGGGCGCCCTTTCAACGTATGTGTTGAGAAGATTTGGCGGTTTGTATGGGTCGTCGGTGGAACTACGACTACTCCCTACAAGGACGAAAGGATGACAAGGAGGAGCAGAAGCTCCTCCTGAGAGCCATTCGTCCAAACTTAGTTGCGTGTCCTAAGTTTGACCAAATAAATTTGTTCGACAACCCTCAATCTTCAGGCACACCCTTCTGAGGCCTGGCCAAAGGGTCCAAATTTCCCGGAGTACGTCCATTGAACTATGAATTTGCAAGGCTAATCTGGAAAGTTCCATGTGATTGTGCCTCTGCGAAATTGGAATTTGGAAAGGTACGCAGTTCACAATTGATTGATCTAGAACATGGACAGTATGACAACAAGGGGGTAAATTATTTGTACAGCGGCGAGCTTCTGGAATCCAGCCGAAAAATAAAATGCAAATTCATTCGGGTTGAAACGAGCTGTTACCAGTCATTTTCCTGTGTGGAAGCACGAATTGGATACGGATGACACAATTGAAATTGATTGGGTGTCAAGCACGTGTCCATTACAAGCAAATCATATAAAAACAAGCGATGAGAGACTCAGGGTTATAACTACGTAAATCGAAAATAGTTAATCATGAAACTAGATGGATCATTTGAGGGCGACCAACAGGTTTCCCGTCCCAGTCACAAGAAAGTGTACGAGTGTGAGCCTCGCTTCCTTTTCCATGTAATAGAACTTGCCAACTGCAAACCGAAGTGGTTTCATTGATTTCGAGTACAGTCCTATGCGGATTCTCAGGTTCCTGTCCGCCGTCTCCAGGGCCTGGTGCTTGTACTTTGTAATGTAGTCGCATGACTGGTAGTACAGTAGAGACATCATGTTCCCGGCTGCGATGAGCGATACGAAGAAATTGAGGCCTGCAAGAAGGAGGCCACGAGTCACAAGATGAATGAGCGCCTGTCGCTCCTTCTGTGGGACGTCGTGTCCGGCCCGAACCCCCATGACGATGCAAAACATGAAGAGGATGCTGAGAATGGCTTTCAGGAATGGGACGACGAGAATGCAATACGTGGAGTTGTAGACTGTGCTCAGGATTGAGAGTGCTCTGTAGTTGAGGACTTGTGCTCTGAGCTCGCCTTCGGAGTGAGTGATCTGACCGGATCCCTGGCCCAGCCCCAGGTGGGTCCGCATGAGGATAAAGTACAGGTAAATGTATATCGCGAGGAGTGCGTACGTGATCCAAGCAGTTGCACCAAATGGGACACAGGCGGCTTCTGATAGGGTTGCCCTGGCTATGCTCGCGGACGCAGCCCAAGCGTAGTGGACCTCCGTGCCACATACCGTAGTGATTGTCGTGAATACTGCACCAAAATAGAGACCAACTACGATCCTGAAGATCCTCTCACGCCTGACCTGAATGACAGACCTTTTTCCCGTTTGATGACTTGACGAGAAGCAGTTTCCGGTCCCACAGCCACCCTGCGTTCACTACGCCGAACTGGGCAGCTAATCGTACGTACAATTGCAGTATCGCAGCTCTCCAGCGGTTGCCATGGTTGGGGAACTGTGTTTTGTTTAATATGGATCTTGAAACTTGATATATGTAATGTTAGACGTCAACTTCGTACTGAGAAATTCATTTGAACTTTACATTTGCAATATAAACTTTCTAGTCCAGAGAAACTAAATAAACGGTGACGGTCGGCCTGAAATCGCCAATCCTTCGGCTACTTAACTTTAATTTTTAACACTGCAAGGACACAATTAGTGGACTCTTAATTGCCTTTTCTGAGCTTCGTCTTTTCTCAAATATCAAACATATTCGCAATCGAGGCCGGAATTGATTGTACACGTGCGGGAAGAAAAAGTGTCGAAAGTGGAGTTGATTAGCTGTAGAGTTAAATTCATGCCCGGCTAATTTTTAATGAGGCCGATATAGCCGGCACGGCCTGGCACTGGCCAATGTTTATTCCTGGAACTGATTCCAATCAGCAATCAAGTTAATCTATTCTCAGTGTAGCACAATAAAACATACAGTGCAGTACACTGCAATACAGTTTGACACTATGCGACAATAAAGCTTGGAAATTTTCAACTTGAGCAGTGGAATTTGGAAAAATACTAAATACTTCAAGGTTTAATGATGAAGGCGATGCTAATCGTGCCTTGCCTTAAATGCACTAATCACGAGTCTCATTCGCATACAGGACGATTGCTCTTCGCAAGTGAACCACCACGCGAGAATTTTGATATGTACTTCGGCACCTTCATTTTCCATGCGATAACACTCATGATACTTTTCAACGCCTACAATAGTAGTCTAGTTCTTGGCGAAATCGACATATATGCAAACCTACGCATCCCATTTTGCGTAGTTTGGAGCATTGCTGTCCTTACAGAGGTATATGCCTGTACAATTGCGATTTTCGAACCGGCAAAACTTCACCCGCCGTCTTGTGAGTCCTTCCCTTCTTCTTTTCTTCCTCAATCAAATGAATCAATGCAATGCTGACTACTCGATTGGCGTATATTTAGGATCCTCCCGAAGAACTTGTTCACGCTTTCCATCGCGGAATTGATCATGATGACCACGAGGCCCTGCTGGAAGACGCCTTCCACAACCACGAAACGGATATAATTCATCACGTTCTCGCAGACGAACCACACAAACACTACGCCCACACGGAAATGCTGAGTCGGTTCTACTCGCAGCTGAAACACCTGAATTACACCGATACGGAGTACTGCAGCCTAGACATAATTGAGATCACCACCAAACTGTACCACGTCGGCATGTTCATACGAAAACGATCGCCGCTAAAGGAATTCATCAACTACCGGCTGATGTTCTCGATTGAGCGTGGAATTGAAGACCGACTAATGGTCATGTTCATGCAGCTGAACGTGCCCTATTACGGACGACACGGATTCATCAAAGGAGATCAGATACCAAGGCAAGAAACATTTTCGATGCTGGATGCAGGTATGGTCTTCAGGATTTTGATTGGCGGGATGTTCGCGAGCATGGGCATCATGTTTATGGAGTACTATCACGTGAATCATGTGGAAAATTTCACGGTTGAGAAAGTACTTGCGTCCAGTATTAACAGTTAAGTAATTAATTAGTACAATGTGCAAGTCATTTCCTTTTCTTCATGTAACACTTCTCTGCCATTGCAAGAATTCCTCCAATCGTCATTCCAGTTAGCAGGATTACATACGCCGTGAACACGTCTCGCACTCCAAGCTCGTCTTGGAATCCAGATCCAATTTGCAGGCATTGGACGGACGTGTCCAGCACGTAGTCTTTGATGAGCTTCTCACGCACTCCTCGTTCGTGCATTTGAATCATTCTAGAATTCGTAAGAATGACAATTTCAGTTGTAAGAGAAAGAGAAAACTGCTTGTCAAAAATAAATGCACAATTAAGAATGACTTGATTACTTTTGATTTAACCATTCACGAACCGGCGATCCTCGTCTCACAACACAACTCGCCTTCAGCGGCCTGCCGCCCACAGGCTGTACTGAAATAGTTTTGCATATAAACTCCTCCGTGTAATTGGCCAGCTGGAGAATTGGATAGAAGGAGTCCGAAATTGTAACCACAGCACATTGGGTGTTGGTGAGCTTCTTCAAATTCTCTCCGACTTCCACATTTCGAACCGCCTCTCCGAGGTTTGGAATTTGTTCAGTGTATTCCAGACCCTGCTCAATACAGTTGTTTTAAACGGAGACAAAATTCAAGCTGAGCCTTGCCGCTTACTTTCACGAAGAATTTCGAGGTCGGTATATGGCTGTCACTAACAATAAAGAAGTTTTCACGGAGCAGATCAAGAAACGATTGTATGGGAACAACCTCCACAGACAGAATGGAGACCAGGGCGGCGGAGTATGCGACGAACAGAATGAATCCCGTAAATACTCCGGATAAGAAGATTATTCGGGTCGGGCCCGATGTCGGGCTTAAATACCAGCCTACGCAATAAAAATGTGGATAAAAGTCTGGGCGTGAAATGAAGGTTTGAACGTGCAGTTGGAATAAGCATTTTTCAGATAAGCTAAAGTTTAGTTTAAAATACCTTGCTGGCAAATAGCTCCTGTCGCCCAGATCGCTTCGTCATTCGCAACGATTTCATCTTCGTACGTAGTTTTGAAACCTTTTCGTCCAGATTTAACATGAACAGACAACTTGAGAATAACTACAATTAGCATCCATATCCCAAACGCGGCGATCCAGAGCCCAGTAGTAAATGTCTGCGTGAAGATGTTACGGACCGAACTCAAGGGCGGTTGCTTAAAGTATGCATAAATACTGCAAATGAACAGGAGACGAGAAGACTGACATTAAATTGAAGCGAGCCAGGAGCCCATGTAATCTGATTTGCTGAACACTGCAATGCACAAGAAATGAGGAATGGGCAGGAAAAGTCCGTCCTCAGTACTCAGAAATGAATAAAGGTAATTGTGTTGGGTTGTAGTTGTACAGTCCTCATTTGTTGAGAAAAATCCGAATTTATTCACACCAATTTATAAGTTATTATTTGGCGTACGTGACAGGTCTGGAAGAATGAAAAAGCTGCTCCAGATGTACGCTCAACAGCATCGGAATTGCTTACATGAATTCAAAAGTATGCAACGTTGAAGGTCTGGACGTGGTGCCAATTAGTCATGTCATGTCAAAGAACTTGTCATTGTCGATTACTACAATTTTGAGAATGCAGAGAACTAGACAATGCCAGGGCATAAGTGTAAAATGCAATTATTTACAATTTCCCAACAGCCACGACTCACATTTATTTATGAAAAGTGTTGGGTACAATGAATATTTTATTCTTGTCTTCAATAAAGCTACGCTACGGCATGGCCGACACTAATATGACTTAATTACTTGTCAGATTTTAAGAGGTTTTGCAGTTATAGCTCTAAAGTACAGCACCTCAATCAGGGCGAGCACTCCACTAAGAACGTACCCCGAAACCAGCACCACGAAGGCCGTAAACACATCGCCAAGGTTGAGATTGGCGTGGTACACGGCGCTTTTCTCGAGGCACTGCACACAAGACGCCTTCAAGTAGACCTCAAACAGCCGTGACAGGATGCCCCTTTCCTTCATCACGAGCATGACGTAGTTGAAGTGCATTCTCAACGGCGAGCCTTTCTTCACGCATGGGCTCATCTTGACAGTTGACATTGAAACCCGAACGCTGTCAAAGTTGGCGCAGATGAAGATCGCAGAGTTGTTTAACGACGCGATGGGATAGAACGAGTCTGGCGGAGTGACGATTGCAAATCGAGAGTGAAGCAGGTTGGTAATCTTCTCGTCGATATGTACAGTGCCCTTGTGGCTGGTTTTGGGGAGCTCATGGTTCTGCACCATGCTCTAATTAGACGGTAAATCAAAATGAGAATGAAAACATGCATTGCAACGATGAATGCTTTCATTGTAGTTGACTTTGCGCTTTGGACTTACTGTAAGGGTTGCATTCGCACTCGGAATCCGGTAATCGTCGACAACATCAAATCCGTACGCGACTAAATCCGCAAACTGTGTCACTGGATTCACGTTCACTGATAAAATGGAGACCAACGAAGCGGAGTACGCGATGTACAGAATCAGCCCGGTCAGACTCCCACTGAAGAAGACAATCTTCATACAAATTGACTCTGGTGTTGTATGCCAGCCTAAAGAAACCATACCCACAAACAACGCTAACACTTTTTATCAAAAGAGTAGTCATATGATAAAGAACCTTGCTGGCAAATGGCGCCCGTGGCCCACATAAGCACATCTCGCTCAACGCGTTCATCCTTTTCATAGTAAATGTAGAGAGCTCGGTGGGCAAAAGTAATCAGTTTCAGGGAACTAATGATAAGGATCCAGATGACAAAGAGGGAGCTCCAGACGCTCACGGTGAAGGTTTTTATGAAGATGTTTCTCACTGCTGAATGTGGCGGTTGTTTGAAGAATGCACTTTGTCTGCGTAGAGTAAAAATGGTTTCACAATTCACGAATGACTTTCATGGGGATTAAGGGCCTGCATCTTCCGTTCGTATGAATCCAATAATCCACTTACACCGTCTTGGTCATCGGCATGAGCATCGTGATGGCATCCGGCCCTTGTAGGCGGTAAGGAATAAATTCCGTCATCCCAGTTCCAATGTCTGCCAGTCCTCCGCTGAGCTGATTAGCGTACCCCGAGAGGGTTCCATTCGGGCCCGGCCTAATGTAGCCATTGCCTTTGATTGACTTCTCACTAAAAAGCACAACGGGGCATGATCATGAGATCAGTGGAAGACGGATCCGTCTTCCACGGATCTTAATTAGTGCTGTCATATTAGCACACTTACGTGAAATTAAGAGCATCCCGAAGGTAACGATATACGCTGACCTCAAATCCACTTTCGAATTCTTCCGAATTTTCCTTGAATTTCGTAGAATGATTGTATTCGTGGTCTTCCTAAACAGTCAGGAAATTCTAGTGACATTCGGCAAGGATAATAACCGATGATGCCGATGAACTGACGGCCGTCACTTCAAAGTATTAAACCTCATTCAATTCCTTGTCTTGTAATGAATAGAAAATGTCAAGCAAGTGCCACTCAATATCTCACTAATGAGCGTAAAAATAAACCGTGTAAGTATAACAGGTCGTGACACAGATTTCTGTTGCTGTGATGAAACATGGATGAACTTAAAAAGGTGAACTTACGTGCCCCGACGCAACCACGACTGCGCCCTCAAAGTCCATTCTTCTCCGCAACAAACTCGATGAAAACATTTTGTGAGGTGGTAAGAGTATTCCAAACCCAGCGGATTCGCAATCACTTTCAGTGGCCGGTAGATTGTCCCAAACTGTTCGTGTTATCATTGTGCCCCGAATGGTATATGATTCTTGGACAAGTATGGAAACGTGATGTGCTTCTTGTGGCGAGGTCACCTTCGCCGTAGGCGTGGTCAATGAATTATTCGCATAATAAAAGACATACACGTACGCCGCTCTTTCCAACGTGAAATATTGGCCAAGCAGTCCCATAGCGGACTTGGTCCCTTCCAGTGCATGGAATTTGGTCGAAAATATGGTGGCTGGTACGAATAGGAATGTGATCTGGTAAATGCTGCTCGAAACAGCGTCGTCACTTTGGCTAAACTGCAACCACAAAATCACAATTGATGAATTGTTGACGGTGGGTTTGATCTTTGATGTTAAAAGAAAAAATAGTAACTTACGGACTGAAGAAGAGAACGGAGGTTTGCATCATCCGAGTACACAAAAATCATGACCAGAGATCGCTGATTACTGCTGATAACTTCGATAATCTCTTGTAACCTCAGATTAGCGTTGGCACTGGCGTTTTTATTGCTGGTGTTTGAAAAGGACAATCCGGAGATGCGCATCTTGTCTTGGAACTCCTTTCTTATTCGAGTCGTCCATGTCTGGGTACAATCACTGCCCACATTTCCAGTCATCGAATCCAGCCAGTAAATGAGAACATCGTGGTCCAAGCCAAACCACGCATCAACACTGGTCAGTGCCCTGCCGGCGACTGCTGCCGAAGAGTATTCCAGAATGGATTTGGTGCCATTGCAAAAGTCGCTTGACCCAGGCTCTGCTCCAGATGCCTCGAATTGAGGCGAAAACCGAAAAACGCAAACGCAGAATAAGAAATGCGTAATAAACAGAGCAAAACACTGCCCAAACTTGCTTGACCTCATGTTCATGAACACAATACACAACTCCACTCGCAAAAGAAAGCTCCACCACATTGTCCCAAACGTTTAAAGGGCAAATCAAAACCAAGACTCCAAGATGCATAGCATACAAAAGTGTCCAATGTCCAGTGCTCCAGTCCAAAGGTCTTGAGCTCTTGAGGTTTGACAAAGTGCTGGCTATTTCAGCCATCACATTTCGTATGCATGTGCCAATTATCAACACGGCTTTCTTTGCTTCGGGGACTTCAGACATTCCCATTTTTGTAGTTGTGTCAGACCAGACAGACCAGTGGACAAGTTAAATGTGTAATGAATTCTGTCGATGCGTACTTGAATCGTGTTTCGCACAAGTCTTTATTATTTAGAACCCGGAATTTGGACATTAAATAACAAACGAAGTACGAATTGACGCAAAGCTTTCGAGTGCCGAGTACCTATTATCAACAATTTAATTCCTTTTGTCACGTTCCACTTACCTTGCCCTTCAATCTCATTTCATTTCACGAGACCAGGCAGGTGAAGAAAGCTGCAGGCAATTGAATCTGTTTGCCAATATTTACAAGAGTAATTTATTCAAGTCCCTCGTGAGTGTCGTGAGTTTGCCAGCTTGTCAATATTTCTATTTCTACGCACTACTCCGTGATTATTGCTTTGAAAACTTTGAATTACAAATACAACAGACATGCTTTAACAAAGAGCCTGGCTATGTTGTCGAGATCAGCACAGAGATATAGAAACTTATGAGAGCTGTAACAAGATTTAGGTAATCTAACTTGTTTACGTGGTTACTAAATCTATAACATAGGCAACGTCTAAGATTTTTGGGCTGTAACAACTTGCTAAATAGGTTTGCTTTTGTACTGGAACCTTGCCTGAGTACGCAGGGTTTCTGTCCATTCCAACAATGGGACCCGATTTCTATGTTTTAGCACGTTCATATAGTTAGAACATGAACAAGAACAAGAAGTTATGGTCCATGGCCTGTGAGCACGAGCACAGGCGCTTGCAACAGGCTGCCTCCCTGCAACAGCAGACTTTTTGGTCGCCAGCGTTCTGCTGCCAAAATTCCCTTTCCTTTCCTTTTACATTTATCAGACAAAATTAAAGGTTTCACCCACCGTGTCCTCGAGCACAGGTCGAACGCATGTACTGAAGTCAAAATCAAGGGGTTCGGGTCCCCCCCCCCACTGAATGGTTCTCAAGGCCCAGGGGCCACCAGCACGAAAAAGTATGGAATTGTCAATCTCCTCGAAGCAATAGCTGACGAGCTAGTTGACGAAATCAAAGAGACCGGTGCGAGCAATCCCGTCGAATACTACTTCAAGGTCAACAAGCTTGGCCTTGGGCGAGCGACAAACGCGGTTTTGCCTTCCACATCAACAAGGACAGGCACCGAGGGCAAACAAGACCAGGACCAGCGTGTTGAAATAGAAGTGGTGGTGCAAGAAATTGATCTTGTACGAGATCTTGAACGCGTCAGACTCATTTTGAATCTAGTCATCGAGCACCTGATTCACAAACGTAACTAAAGCTAAAGTTAAATCACCTTATTGCTTCTTCTTCGAGCGCTCGACGCGAAATTCGATCTATTTATTGTTTTCCAATCTAGAATATTTGAGCCCAGCCAAATCGTACATCGTGAACACTGCCCATATGCGTGAGCACATTGGCCTGAAGCTTGACCGCCTCGCTGTCGCAGTTGCGCCTGCTGAGGAATCCTTGTCGTTGTAAGCCGCGTCAACATCCTCGATTGGTGGCTTGCGCGATCAATCAGAAATTATCCTGCAAAAGGCTCGACTCGCACGTTTCATGGGAGGAATCGGGAAGCCGGCCACTCCCAAAACCGGAAAAGCAATTGCCGAAGCGTCGTATGCACGACTTTCTAAACCAGCCAAACTGAAGCCTCTACCAAAACCGATTCCCCACACACTTCGAGCCTCGATATTCATCCACTCAGCCGCCTACTCATTGTTCATCGTCGGCGTAGGCTCCGAATCTGGAGTTGACTCCCTGAATCTGTACTCATTCATTGGAGGGACAATCATTTAGGAAGAAATTGTTTCATTGAAGTTGCACAAACAAAGGAAATTGTTCAAAGTGTTCTGATTTTCGAGGCGGCGTACATTCTCACATCCGCCTCATGCGGCCTTTCGGATCCCAGCGCTGTCAGGGCCTACGCTGGAGTGCATGACAGCAATTATGAGGAGATCACGATGCAAGAGCAAAGTCTGGAGACTCGGATGCCAATTACGATTCCTGGCGACTCGGAGCCCGCCGTCGCTCTATACAAACTTGCGCAACCTTTTGTAACGAATGAGTACGTGCTGTCGGTGGAATTTCCACGCCCACACCTGCGCCCCGCCTCCGGCGACTCTGGAGTGCTGCCAGGTTGGGGAAGCACAAACGTGTTAAACATACGCGGGGGCAACAAGAAACTGCGAAAAGTGGAATTAAACATCTCCATGGCGGAAGATGACCAGGACTGTGCCGATATTCTGGAAAGAGTCGTCGATGGTGCTCCGCAGGGCTCGCTGTTTTGCGGTGGTCATTCGAGGGGAGGAGGAATCGGCGGCTGCGGTGGGCTGTGGGCTCCTGCAGTGCCAGGACGGAATCATTTGCGGTATTCTCATGCACGGATCATGTGGTAAGCCGAGGGAGTACGACGTGTACGCGGATATCGGCTGGTACGCGCAGTATATTCAGGAAGCCGTGGGTGCTCTGACAGTGCCTGCTTCTGGTTCCGCAAATTCCTCATGAGGGCGCTGGATTAAATCAACTTTGAACATGACTTGTATACCAGTATCGGCATCCGGCCATTAATCAGACTGTCGTGACTCAAAGATGAATAGAATAAGCTTGCATACTTTTTATTTTGTGTCATGTTCAGAAATCAGTTCATGTTTATCATTGTTCGTGCCAACATGTCTACTTGCGCCACTTTTCACGCTCCACTTGCTCTTATCGCTGCTCTCTGTGCAGTAGCATTGTGTTTAGCACAAGATCCATGCTCGCAGCACTCAGACTGTCCAGCAAATGCAATCTGTGTCAAGAATGCTGACCCTTCCCCCGCCGAGTGCATCTGCGACACCGGGTACCTTCTAGTCACGCCTGGCCCCATAAGCTGTATCCTGATTAAGGGATACGAGTGTGAGATTGTGGGCCATTGTCTCGAGTCGACGTATTTCTGTGACACGGCTCTATCGCCTTCGAAGTGCACTTGCTCCCCGAATAGCTACTTCAATCCCGAACTGGACGAGTGCACTCCGACTCCGACTCACATCTACGACCCCTGCGCTCAGGATTCCGACTGTGCATCGGTTGCGAATTCTGTTTGTGTGCTTTCGGATGGCGACGGCGGTACCGTAGGCGTGTGCGCCTGTGCGGCCGGATGGTTTTTGACCAGCCGTGGCGAGACACCCGTCTGTCAGTCACTACCACAAGTTGTTGGGGGCCCATGCGAATACGACGAGCACTGCGAAGCAGCGGTGGAGAACTCTGTGTGCAGGGAGCGTGAGGACGGGTCGGGTGCAACCGCTTGGGGAAGGTGCCAGTGCGCGGACGGGTACGGAGGGGAGGACGGGACCGAGGATTGCACTGAAATAATATCCTCATCCACACCGGCGACGGATCCGCCGTCTTCAGGAGCGCCTACAAGCTCCACGGCGGAAACGGCGACCACCTTGGAGCCTACAAATTCAGAAGCGCTGGCCACCACCCCCGCTCCAACATCCGGCGACCCGGGGAGCACGACGACGACGAGGACTACAATAACAACCACGACGCCGACGCCAGACCTCCCCCGCAACGAATCCATCACCTGTACGGCGTTCGATGAATTTGGAACCGTCTGGCGTGCCATGGGTGGCGAAACGGGTCGCCGGCTCTGCCCTGGCCGTGACTCAGGCTTCGCGACATGGGCATGCGGACTAGGAGGCGAGTTCATTGGCCAGGGACCAAGCTACGCAGACTGCTCCACTGTTTGGGTGGGCCAGCTCGCGGGGGAAATTGAGGAAGCTTTGAAGAGCGGCCCATTGAACATCTCTCAGTCCGAATTCTTCTTCGAGTCCCTTCACACTTTCGTGGACGAAGCCCTCACTTTCGGAACACTGAATCCCGACGAGAATGGGGAGGCGCAATTCTTCGGGCATGAAATCGGCACAATTTTGGGCTTGGCAGCCAAGTTGGCCGAGAATGTCGTGGACGAAGACTCAAGCGTGGAAGGTCTGGAACTAGTCGCCCAGAACTCACTGGCAGTCACAAATTCCCTTCTCGGGTTTGGGAAATCTTGGGTCCAACTTCCACAACGGGATCGAACCGACACTTTTGGTGCAGCGATCGGGACCATCGAGTCAAGTGCGCTTCACCTCACGCGCGCCGTGGCGGAGAGCGGGGAAGGATATGGAAAATCTTTTGGGGAGTCCACCTTCTCGGCCCAGACAGGACTCGCCAGCGAGGGTTCGGCCCTCGGATTTCCCGCCAATTCAAAGGGAGTGGCCGGTAGGGATTCTTTCATAAAATTACCCGCCCGCTGGAGAGATTTCGTGCCACCAGGTGACGGTGACGGGGAAGGAGGCACAAGTTTTGTTGGCATGGAAATGAGTGCGGGAGTTGTGGCGGGAAATGTGGCGGATAAAATGTAAGAAGCTTTAGTTTCTAATGGAGTGTGTGCGTAGCAACGACAAGCAACGAATTTTCCCCTTGAACACAGACTTGAAGGTGGCCAAGAACTGGACACTTCCCGCGCACTGAACAGCCCAATGCTCTCTTTCTCATTTGGCCCCGCTGAACACATCGATTTCGAGTCGGAGGAGGTGGAGGTGACCTTCCAAATGGAGGAAGGCAGCTGGGGTGACGAACCGAAGAAATTTCGGCGTGCGCTCCATCCAGGTGAGCGGCCCGCTTCCGTGGGTTCGGCTTTGGGTCAAACATGCGCGTACTTTGACCGGAAACTGGGGACTTGGTCCACATCCGGCTGTCGACTGGTCTCCGACGGACCATTTGGCGTTACTTGTGCGTGCAATCATCTCTCCGCATTCGGCCTCCTCTCCAAATTCCATGAATACGTCGGGAAGTCACTTCCACTTCAACTAGTTCAGACACTCGGCCCTGGACTTCCTGCACTGCTCCTGGTCGCCCAAGTTTACCAGTCGCCTCCGTCCCTCTTCCGCTGGCGCTCTGTGCAAGAGTCTACAAAATTCCTGATGATTCTCTTCATGCTTGGTAACCTGATCGTAGTCCTTCTCATCGACCGTCATTGTTTCTGGCTGGGAACGGGAGCTTGCTACGCGATTGGTTTTTTCTCACACCTCCTGTTCCTCACGTACTTTACATTCTCACTGGTCCTGAGTCTGGACACATTTCTGGAGATTGCATGCCAGTGCCAGGCACGCGGCAGTGCAAGCCACGGGAAAGGCAAGGATGTGGTCCCGATTTCGGGGTTCGCGGCCAAGGTCAGGCGCTTCTCTTACTGGATTTACGGAGCCATCGGAATCGTTGTCCCTGTTTTGACTGTTGGATTCACGGCCATTGTGGGAGCGGCCATGGGACCGAATACGCGAGCGTACGGTAGCCAGTTGTAAGAACCAATTCGTATATGTAGAATTTGACCCAGTCCAGTCCAAAACTTTCACACTTTAATATATAGATCCTTTGCTTTCTAGTTGCTGGCTCGATGGGCCGTACATTTGGGCATTCTACGGTCCGGCGACGTTCATGTTTGCCCTCAACTTAGTTCTGGTTGGCTACATTAAGATGAGGTTGACTCCGAGCCCACCTGTGCCCTCACCCGAGCCCGCCGTCCCCTCTCCGGCGTCCCCCACTCAGAATTCGCCAATGGCTGAAGAAGAGGAGCGACAGTCCGCCCTAGCAATCAACCTTCGATTCTCCATCCTCTTCTTTCTCACATGGTGGATCGCATTCTATCAGTTTGGACCAAGCCTCGGAGATTCCTCGTTGTTGGATTTTGCATTCCCGTTCCTGAATGCAGTTCAAGGCCTCATGATGAGAATGGTGTGTGTTAATGAAGGGTCAGGGGTCAGAGCCTGCCAGGAGCCACAGGGCGGGAGTGGCGGAGCTGCGAGCACATTCTTCTCTTTCATAAATCCATTCAACACGGGCCTCCAAAGCGTTCAAGCGGGCGGATTTTTAGATGGAGCCAAGCTTCCAAAACTTCCGGGCCAAATCACAGACCTTACGATTGTTCCGGATGAGCTGGAAATGGGAGGCGGGGATCAGAACACGGAAGAGACGGAGGGAACTGCAAGGAGTAGCAATGAGGGACCACGTGGTTCAAGAACCCCAGGTCAAGTCGAGTCGGGCTCAAGCCAGCGACCTCGGTCAACTATGGGCGGTGGTGTTCGAAACAGGCTCATTCAACTTGTCCACAATGGACCTGAAAGTCTTGCATGAAACTTTAGCGTTCTACAGTACAGTTTTTATAAGCCTCCATTTAAAAATTATTTACAAGCCACTGCACAAAAGCACATTTTTGTGTCCAGCCGCCATATTAATTTACAATTCATCGCCATACGTACCCAACTTACTACCAGTGTTTGGTGCGTCCAGTACCCTAAGCATCTTCTGGGTAGATGGATGTGACGGTTCTACGGACTCGTGTAAGTGCTCGTAAACTTCTTCCAGCAGGGTTCGGGTCTCCTGCCCACTTCCTACAAGGGACAGAGAGTAGCCAAGCATCTCTTTAATACTCATCAAAATCGGCTTGCCCTTTTCCAAATCTAGATGGGCAGCAAACTCCGGGTCCGGCCCGTCGATGAATGTGTACACTTCCTGGTAGGACTCCACCGCCTTTTCGTTTTGCTCGGCAGTACACTGTGCGCTATAATTTAGCCAAAGTGTCGGCCGCTCGCTCTACAAATTTCAAACACATGCTGATCATTCCGTCACTGCCGAGTTCAAGAGTATTTAAAGTTGATCAGTAACGTAATTTACCGATTGACGAGTTTCCGAGTTTGTTTATTTTAATTGTTCTTTTCCTGGTACGTTATCAGCGTATGATTATGCAATGAAATCGCTGCGTTCATGCCTTCACTCCACACTGTTGTATAGTATGTTGTGTACTGTACTGATAAGGATGCTACTGATATATAACATTTCAATACATGGGCATTTACCACGCACCTGACTGAGTAGCAGCTGAGTGAAACTGGGCCTTTTGTGTTCGTAGCTGCTGAAACCGAAACCAAAAATTAGTCATACTTCAACTCATTCTTCGCTGCCGCTTCCGGTGTTCTGCTCGCATTAATCGCAAACCTGTCTCAATTTATTGTAAAATGGGGTGCGCCAGAGTCTCGATATTGTGATAATTAATCTCATTCTCGGAATTAATAAATTCTTTCAATTTCTTTAAAATCATATTATCCATTGTGTACTCAGGCTTTTCGGTAGCAGAAAGATTATGTCTGTACACATATGCTCTTATGATTACGATTATTTCTGTATGCACAGGCTTGTAAGATTATCTCTGTACACACAGGATCT
>WIXG01000841.1:0-18942 GCA_009869945.1 Mesaphorura yosii | reverse complement strand
GGTTGCCCTCGATTCCATGCTCCAACATGATTTGACTTCACAATGGCGTTGATAGGAGTCGCAGCCTTCGTCCTGGTAGCCTCCGTAGGTGCAGTTACCCCCAACCCTGCTCTGGTAAGTTAGTCGTGAGATTCTGACACTGGAGATATATCCGATAGATATTGAGTGATATTTTGATATTTTGGCTTAAAATGATTACTAACGAGCACGCACGCTTTCGCCGTTCTCAGCCCCGCCGCCAAAATCTGGGTCTCCCTGCTCCTGCCGCTGCCGTGGACGTTCTTCATTCTCCTCGACTGGACTATCGTCGACTTTTATGCAGTCAGTGCCCTCCTGTACGGCAACCACACACGGCGCTCAATGCGGACCCTCCAGCAGCGAGTCGTGAATGGCCAAATTTGTTGCGAGGCTGGGATGCTTATCTACCGTGAACACGCCATCCTTCACAACCACACCATGGCCGAGTGCAAACATTGGATATATTCAAGACATTCCAGTCGTAATTTATTTTGGTAATTAAGGTCGGTTGCATCTTGTGTTGTGCTGATGTAGCCGACGTTTGAGGGTTTAGCATTTATTTAGCAGGAATCGGGCAACTGGAAGCATCATTCAACAGCAATCAAGTTCAAGATCAAAATCAAAATCCACATTCAGCGACTGGTGGAATTGACTTGCAGTATTCAAGAAGAACGCTCCGTCTGCAGTCTGGAGAAAGAGCCAAGAGTCTACTGTCTGCGGCCAGCTGACAAAATATTTGCACAGCCACCAGCGACGACGAACGAACGAACTTCGTATTTTCGTATTTGGCCAATACAGTAATGAGTGAGTGTGAATTGTGAATGGAATCGGCTGATCGTATCGCATCACATCATATATTATCTTGAACAAATCCTTTGACTTGCCATCCGGTCCATCTCCACGTCAGCTTTCGCATTTTCATTTTCACATGTCACGCTTAGGCGCAAACGCTCAAATCGCGTGAGACGTGAGTCAAGCATTCAAATTCTTGAATAACATTTGTTGAAATGACGCCAGCATCCAAGAAACAAGAATGCAGAAATACAGCCGTGGCCAGAAATCCAGACGACGCTGTCCTGTTGATCGTTGATTGTTAACTCCGTTCTGCCAAGAATCCGCTTTCAGGGCCAAAACTGACTTGTTACTCATGTCGAAGTCGAAGACATATCTGGAAAGTGGAGCAGAGCGGTGCTTTGCTGACTTCGCCGAGATTCTAACCTTGCCTTGACTTCCGCGGTGCCGACGTGACCGCCTGACACACACGGCACGGCTGATTTGACGCCAAACAAGGCTCGCCGCCCAACAGCACGACAAAGCCTTCACTTTCGCTGCGTGTTTATAAAGAGTGTCCACCGTTCTGGCCTCGTTTAATTGCTTTGCTGCAGCTTCCCTTGAGTGCAACGAAGCTTGAAGCTGAACGTGCAGCGTGAAGTGTGTAAGACAAGCATGCTGAAACTAATACTGACGGACATCACGCCCGCATGGCTCCGAACGCCCGCGCTGCTCGCCACCGGCCTGGAGGACAAGCTGGCCCCAACGCTCTTCCGCAGCCTCGTCAAGGGATGCGGACTCCCGCACGGGTACGCCGTTCTCGGGAGCGGAGTGCTCGGCCTCTTCCAGTATTCGATGGACACCCTCGACGGACTCTGCGGACACGACTTCAGCTCGGCGAAGGTCCACCTCCACGACACGTTCGGAGAGGAGCGAGCTGCCGTGTGGGCGTTTGGGCTTGGATTTCAGCCACTGCGCCTACTGGCACGGGGCGGGCAGGGCGAGGGCTACGACGGGGGCGGGCTGGAGCCCGGCATGGCTTTCAAGGCGGCTCGGCTCTACGTCGCCGTCACGTTGCGCCGCCTGGAGGGACAGCACGAGGAACTCGCCGCGCTCGGAGCGGACTCGGCCGACTACGCCCGCATCGCCCGGCTGAAGACGGCCGTCGCGTCCGTCGCCTTCCCCGTGTCGCTGTACACGCTGCTGAGCACCGGTGACCTGCCCGCAGCGATGGCCGTGCTGCAGAGCGCCCCGCTGCTGGAGCTCGGCCGCTGGTTCCACGCCGAGCAGGACTTTCGGGACCAGTTTGAGCTCACGCGACAGGGTAACAGCGCCATTACGGAGTACACCGTCTTCATCGACCTCGTGGCCAAGAAATTCCCAGCCAGGGAGTTTCGCTTTCCGCGACACGGCGGCGGCGGCGCCGGCGTGGGCGTGGTGGTGAAGGAATTGCTGGATGAGCACGACATCTTTTATGAGTACGTCGTGCTGCGGGAAAAGTACGTCAAAGGGCTCGAGGCGGAGTTCAAAGCGGAAGCGCCTGCGGACGTGGTCGGTCACGCTCAGCAGCTCGCTGTCGCGTACTTCCGGGCCCGCCACGAACTCTGTGCGTACGCGATGATGTTGCCGGACCTGAGCGCCATCGTCCTGCATCCGCGCTCCATGGAGATCAATACCAAGCTGCATGCCTGGGCGCGCCAGTTCCCTCCACACAACATTGTCTACCAGTTCGTATTCCAGTACGACTTTAACGAGTGGCTCAACTACTCGTACCCCTTCATCGCCGAAGTGGACATCGTCGTGGAGCTCCACAAACTGTGCGTGATTTACGTGTTGATGGATGACGTCATGGAGCGCTCGGTGCACCTCATTGACGACATCGAGCCCGTGCTACAGGACTGCATGGCACCGGGTTTTCTCGAGGGACGCGTGGGGCATCGTCCGATCGTCTGGAGCGACCCAACCTGGTCGCTCCTTCCGATGATCGACTTTCTGCTCCGCCAGCTGATTGAGCACACGACCCGAATTCAGCAGCCGGATATGCTCGGGGATTTCAAGCTTTTCAAAAAAGCGCTGATGTGGCAGCGGGCGATTCGTGCCATCCGCGAGCTCGTCAAGAAGGGCACCTTCACAGTGGACGAATACAACCGGATCCGGAACAACGAATCCGAGCTTTTCATCTGGTGTGGGTTTGCCGCGGCGTACTACGGCAAGGATTTCATGAACGATTTCGATCACACGTACACGCTCGACTACTGCTTTGCGAGTTTCCTGCAGAACGAACTCGTCTCGTACGGGAATGACATCATCCTCAACAACGCGCTCCCCCTCCCGAGGCGCGAGAAGCTGCTGCTTAACTCTGTGGATAATTACAGACTCTTTGCGTATCCCGGCGAGTCGGTCCAGGACACCTTCTTCAGGCTGAATGCGGAGGAGAAACGAATCGTCAACTGGCTCCACAGCTTCAAGGGGACAGAGCTTTGGTATCTGAGCCTTGTCTTCTTCGGGTTCGCCTACCACACGCTCTCGGATCGCTACGCTCGCTCGATGTACAAGTCAAAGAACACCGCCATCTGCCTGATGCACTGATGAAGTACGACTCTACTGTAAAATAACATTTTATCTAAATACCTAACAATTAATTTGTAGAGTAATTGAATGAAATATGATTAACTGCACAGAAGTAATAAAATAACGTATAAAACGAACAAGCAACGATTCAACTCCAGAAATGCAAAGCAGAAGTTGAACAGTGGTGGCAACGGAGTATCTTATCCATTTTCAGCTTCGTTTTTGCTTTTTTCTGCGTTCTCTATGCAAATCGCATGTAGCCTTACATTTGCTTTTATGCAAATAATTGTCATAGTCTCTTTGGCGGTTAGCCAGCCGTTTTTCATTCCTCGCTTCTCAGATTTTACTCGTCTTTGTGGAGCGCCGTCGCCGTCATGGCTGCACTTCCGTCAAGGGTTGGCAAAAACTTTCAGCCTACAAACGAAAACTATTTTTGATTCAGTCACTTATGAAATGATCCGAAAGTAGCCAAGTTGATGGCGAAAGACGCCCGCCTGGTGGAATTTCTGCCTCCGGGCGAACAGCCTGCCGCGCTAGGTCTGACATGGGAAGCCCGCCAGCTGAGTACCAAAGTAGGACTCGAAACTTATACCGGGTGATAGGGCATGCTGACAAATAATCGTGTGCCAAGTCATAGATCTGGAAAATGAAGTTCCGAATTTTTAGAGCAGTTCAAAGTTTTGGTTGTTACATTAAAGCTTGCTTTAGGTTAGGTTAGGTTAGGTTAGGTTAGTAAGCTTGCTTTAATATTAGAGTTAGCTTACGTTGAACTGCTCTAAAAAATCGGAACTTTATTTCCTAGATCTATGACTTGGCACACGATTATTTGTAAGGATGCCCTATCACCCGGTATAAGTTTCGAGTCCTACTTTGGTACTCAGCTGGCGGGCTTCCCATGTTAGTTATCTTGAAGGTCCTTAAACATCTCTACACCCTGCTTCCGACTGACCTCAATAAGACTGAGAAAACGGTAAGAGGGTTCGAAGCTTGATACCAGCTGCAGTTTGAGATTATTGACATAATTTCGCTTTTATTTGTGCAGAAAATCGCGGGGGAAGCCTTGATGAAACTGAGAGAGGGTCAGCTATTGGGGTCGCAATTGGGAGATTCTCTGCACTTTTTGCAGAAGCGTTTGGGGAAGTCGACTGTACTGAGGGCGAAGACCACGTCTTCCGGCATAGACCGTGAATTTCTCATTAAGCAAGAAAGTCAATTAATTGTTACCTTTGTTTTAAATAGGTTTAGGAGTGATTTCTTTTCCCAACATGTGTACTCTTGGCCAGCTTGCTAAAATTTGTTGCGTATTTAATTTGTGTGATGATAAGTCTGGAGTTTAGCTGGCGAATCGGCCACACCAAGAATGTTAAACACAAAAATGCTGTACTATGTGAAGATTCCTTATAAAGGTCCATTTTTTGAAAAATAAGAAGCTTGTTAACATGTTTAGGCGCAGCTCGTAGTCAAAGTTAATAAAAGCCCCGAGGAAAATATTTCACTCAAGGTATTTCACCTTACGAGGTTTGTTTCCTCAATTCCTCCTTTCCGCACATTCCGACTCCGATATTGGTGGGTACGGAAGTAAGGAAACGAGGAATCCATAAAATGGATTCCGATACTGGTGGGTACTGAAATGAGGAAATGTGGAGTCGAGGTATTGGGCTCAAATAGGTTAGGTTAATTTAAGTTAGGTATGTCGAATATTCTGGGGGAATGACCACATTCAAATTCGTGGAGTTCGGTTAGGTCTAAGCTTGCATTCCCCTTCCATGATCCGGGTTTACGTTGATGAATGATGATCGTGCTAGATGTCAGCGTAATGTTAGACAATAGATTGAACTTTGAGAAATAAAGTGAGTACTTACTTGATTTGATTTTCCTTGGTTGGAGTGCAAACGCAATGCAAACACTCGAAACGCTGCTAATGAAACTTCCTCACGTGCGACGAAAACGATTCACCACCCGCCTCCGCATCTACTGCGTCCCTCAAATTTGGACCAAGTGGCTCGAACTCGAATTTCTGGACATGGCAGTTCCTGAGGTAGATGTGTCATGAATTTAACTTTGTTCGTTCTGAAATTTCGCTGATGATAACACAATGGGGTGGAAATAAGAAAAGTCGTGTGAGGCGAATTCAATCTGGAGGTTTTACTTTCAGCGCGCAAGGTGTTTATTAAAGAGTCAACACTACATTGTCAAAGACGAAAGAATGCTGAGAAAGTTAAAACACAAGCCATTAATATTTACACCATTATGCTGTCGTGTCCGTGCTCCCCCTCTTCTTGCTTTTGGTGTCTTGTGACCCAACTTCAACTTTTGAGGTTCTAAGGTTTAGGTCAAATGTTCGTGAGTTCCCCGGAATACGCTATTACCTAACCTACCCTAACCTAAAATATATTAAATTGACAAATTAAAATCGTTTGCACATGTCCACGATTTGAGCGACGGTGCACGCCCGAATCTGCGATGCGCCCAGCGCCACCCCGAACTCCACCTCCAACATGTGCCTGATTTCCATCGTCATCACGGAATCCATCCCGAGATCCGTTAACCCACATTTTCCGTATCGCTCCACGTTCCGCCCCAAATTTACATGTCCTAGGATCTCGGCAATCTTCCCGACGACAGTCACAACCTGCCCCGTGCCCGCGCAGCCATTCTTCTCAACACCGCACAGCCCCACGTCATCGACCCGTCTTAAGCATAACTTTGGCGTCGGGTGAGTGAGCAAAGTGTCCATCCATTTCAGAAGCGACCGCGTCAGACTCCCACTATCGGCGTCGCCAACGCCACCATCGGATTCATATCGAACCAGTTTGCATGGCAATCCTTCTCGCAACCGACGTTCGCAAATGTCACGATGTCCACTGCCATCCCGACATCCTCCCACCACGCACTCTTCGTACAAGACGAAGAAATCCAGGCCACCAGCCGCCTGCGTGCACTGCTCCATCTCTTGGCTCAATGAGACACTCCGAGACATATTGAAAAAGCCCCCGACCACCGTTTCATTCCGCTCCATCGTCTTAGCAAAGTTCTCCTCCTCAACAACCGAAATCTGAACGCCTTGTGTCGTCCACATGTTGATGCATTGTGTCAGATAAGAACTGGCATTGTTCCAAAGACTCTTTCCCGCCTCTGCCTCACTTCGGATCACCAGCAGAAGTCTGGTGGCATATCGACCGATCATCCACTCCACAAATTCGAGCCCAACGCTCCCGCCGTGTTGCCGGGGATAAACAGCCACCAAGTACAGTTTCCTCGGGTCGAAGTACACGCGAGGTTTTGCGGTGGTACCCCATGGGACTCCATTCATGACATCTGGACGAACTTGCACCAGGACTTTGTCGCCGACCGCCGCCCCATCGCCATCGCCAAAGTCGGTGGTTCCCAAACAGCGGAACGCTATCTCGATGTGGTCCATGGGGAAAACCGTCCGCCTTGTCAACGGGCGGACGATGCCCAATTCAATTCCCTGGGCGACAAGTGCTCGAAGACAGCTGCGCAGGTTCATTCCCGCAGGCGTGGTTGACCTGATTGCAGAGCTCAGTGACACGGAGTGAAGCTCCAAGTTATTCGGAATCTGCTGCTGTGCCATGGCTCCTGCGCCAATTAGCAGCAGACGTCCGCCCGGTGCCACGTGGGCCGTTGCATCGTCCAGACTGACGCCCCGCAGACAAAAAACGATGTCAAAAGCGCCATACGTGCCCTTCACCAGTTCACTGACGACGGTGACCCCAGCCCGTCTAAACTTGTTGACCATCTCCTGCTGCATCCCACGGGCAACGAGCACGATTTGTGCAGCACGCAGCCCCAGTGCCAGATTGACAGCCGCCTCCGCAAGTGGCAACTCCGTGGCGCTGGAATAAATGAGGACTAGTTCGTCAGCCTGCAGCCTGCCTCTGACCACCAAGGCGTGGTACACCGTGCAGTAGGCGACAGGGACGGAGGCACCCTCTTCGAAACTCCATGCATCCGGCATATCCCAGAGCAGGTCTACGCTGGCCAGCACTTGCGTGGCCAGTGCCTGCCCGAAATGAAGCCCACAAACCCGGCGTACACGTGGTTTCCCGTCGTTCTCGACCTGGACCTGTAGAATCCCCGAGTACTCCGTGCCCAGAGGGCTCTCCACGATATACGGCAGTGCTCGATTTCCCTGCTGCTCATCAAAAAATTCCGGTTCAACCAGACCGCGTGCTACGGTAGCATCCTTGGGGTTTAACCCCGAGCAATGGACGTTCACGGGGACAAAGAGCCCCCCCGGTGGTCGCAATTCCTCATAATCCGGCCCTTGAACCCACTCGAAGGAGGTCAAGTCCCCCACGGTGGCCATGCCCACGAAGCATTTGTCCGTGGCCACAACATGGGCGCCATCAACAATTTCACACTCCCCTCCATCATCATCAATGAACAAACGCAAAGCAGTTGTGGGCGCTGCACGTGCCGAGGCGAGGGCAGACGATGTGACTCCCTTGGCTTGGATTCCACAGCACTGGATCGTGCCCGTCAGATAGCAGTAGCTGACAAACACCGACGTATTGTCTTGGGCGCTCCTTTTGAAACGCACGGGGTCGAGAAGGAGATGGCCGACTCCGGTGCCGAGACGGAGTCTCTTTTCGGTTTCGTTGCCCACGAAGCACGGGAGTTTGGTCTGGAAGAATGTGTCCAGGAAAGGAATCCAGTTGCCCTGCCAAGCCACCAGGAACTCCGTTTCCTCAAAGTTGCATTTCTGGATACCACGAAAGAGGCCATGGTACTCGTAGCCGTACCACTTCAACCTCCTGTAAATCTCATCTCGCCCCAATGACGACATGTGGCATGCATCCATTAATTGGTGCAAGGCGGTGGCGTCACCATCGCCCACTTCCCAGTTGTCACCGCCGGGTCGAATAAATCCGTCACAAACGACCACTCCGCTCTCCTTCACCTCAAACGCTCCAGAAATATCCGAGATCGATACTCGGAACTTGAATTTAGTAGACACCCGTGTCCTTTTCCGACAGTTCCTGCCACCACCGGCGCCCGAACTCAGAACGGTGACGCGATGGAGCTTGATGTTCTCGAAGGCGACGGGCAGATCCTCAAAGTGCCCTCCTCCATTCATATGGGCAAAGTGTTTCCAGACGAGCACAATGTAGCCCGTTCCCGGGAATAGGACACGCCCATTGATTTGGTGGCCAGCCAGGAACGCCCATTCGGAGTCCTTCTCCATGTCAATCTCGAAGACGCCCTCCTGTCGGAACTCCCCATTCGCACCGTACAGTGGCACGTCCCAGCTCACGCTATGGTCCCATTTAATCAACGGACTGATGGAGGGGGTCGAGGCGGGTGCAGGACCTCCTTCGGGAGTCGAACACAATTTGTTGGCGTCGAAATTCACTCCGGCCAAGTAGACGCGCCCAAGGGCCACCAGGAGGTCCGGCACTGGTCGCCCTTGTCTGCTCTGTAAAGCGATGACGCTGCATGAAGGATGGGCACCCCGCTTTATGAGACCCCGAAGCAGGCCACTGGGCCCCACCTCAACCACCGTTGATCCAGGTGGGATTTGTTGTAGGGCGTCGTGAAACAGGACGGGGCACAAAAAGTTATTGACGGCGTACTCCACCGAAAAGAGGGCGGCATTTGGGTCGCTGGTGCTGATCCACCCGTCCGACCGCACTTGGGGCGACCAATCTGACCCTAGAATACGGTGGAGGTGGGCCCGGAACTCCTCTGCCGCCTCAGCAAGGTAAGGTGAATGGAAAGGGACGCCGCAGCATTGCACCTCCACGGCATGCAGCCCCGATTTGGCCGCCTCCTCGATAAAGGGCCGCAGCAGGGTCAGTGGGCCTGATACAGTCATGCTTTGCGCTCCGTTCTGGCACGCCGCGTGCAGTCCTTTTGGGAGGAGACCCTTATCCTCCCAACGCATGGCAACCACGGCCATGCCGTACCCATATGGCGTCATGGCGCTGTATTTCTGAACCACTTTCCCCCGCCAGTAGGCCATGGCGATGACCTGCTCCCTGGAGACGCAATCGTCCGCGTATGCGCACAGCATTTCTCCGGCTGAATGGCCGATGAGCCCTTCCGGGTAGATGCCCAGGGCACGGATTGTGTCGTACAACGCCATCTGCAGCACGGCGATGCAAACGAAGCAATTCGTTGGGTCTTGGAAAACCACCTCGTCCACTGTTTGTAATCTGCCCAACAGATCAAACCGAAACATGGAATTCAAAATGGCCGTCGATTTAAGAATTGAGGCGTCAAAGGGGCGGATGCCCGCGTGCAGTAGATCCCGGCCCATTCCCATCCATTGGGCTCCCATCCCATTGAAGACGCAGTACAGAGAGGACGGGGACCCGTTGCTGCAGCACCCGCTTGCCACCTCCACCACCGGCTCACTTGCTTCACCCAACTTCGTGTCCTCGCAACGGTGGCAACGGGTGATTGTGAATCCCCGCACATTCATACCTGGCATCTCCATTCGGTTGATTCCGTTCAGTAATATGGCCAAATAGTGGCCGCCCTCTCCATCGCTCTCCTCAGTGGAGGCCACTTTGCACAAGGCCTTCCTCACAGCCTCCTTCGTCCTCCCAGAGAAAAGCACTAGCGGTGGACATGGAGGACATTGCCGCCGTCTGGAGTGACGCGAAGGTCTCAAGATGAGGTGGCCATTGACACCACCCAGTCCGAAGGAGTTGAGCTCCAACAGAGTTCGGCTTAAATCCTCGCCATCAGATGCCGCCCAGGCTGTGTTCTCCGCCACGACTTTGATGGATCCACTTCGTATCCCGTGCATGGTAAAGGCGGGCGTCCTGAAGTGCAGGTTGGCGGGAATCACTCCCGTTTGTAGGATTGTCAACAATTTCGCCACGCCGCAGAGCCCCGCCGCCGCCTCTGCGTGCCCCATGTTGCTCTTGACACTTCCGATCAGCAACGGAGTTGCCTCCGTCCCTGACCCCACGCCTTGTACCCGTCGGCCGCGGCAGAAGATACGGGACAGGGCCAGTACTTCCTGCGGGTCGCCCACGGGCGTCCCCGCCGCATGAACTTCGACGTATCCCACGTCGTTGGGGTCGACCCCTGCCTCGTCCATAGTTTCCCGGATCAGGCGCTGCTGCATGGCAGCGCTGGGGTACGTCATACTCGTGTCTTTGTACCCGTCCGTGTTTGTCTTGCAATGCACAATCTCCGCGTACGCCCTCCTCACCGCCACCCGTGCCCATGGCACACTGACGCTTTGTATAAAGATGGCAACCACGGCCTCCGACCGGACGTAGCCCGTCCCCGCCGCGTCCAGTGATCTCGGGGTCGAGTCCTTCGTCAGCATCGACAGCCGATCCAACTGCATGCTGTAGAATGGCGCCAGAATCAAGTTGGACGCGACGACGACGGCTGCATCACACTGCCCCCCGCGTATGGCGCTGACGGCAGCCTCCAGCGCGACGATGGAGCTGGAGCAGGCCGTGTCGTACGCACAGGAAGGCCCTCGAAGGTCAAACGCGTATGAAATCCGGTTGGGAAGCACGGGACGGAATGAGCCGGTCAACGTGATGCCCTGCACTGCTGCAGGGACCGAGTTCCACAAGGTTTCCGCCTCGCAGGAGCTGACTCCATAAAAGACACCTGTGCGGGAGCCCCTGAGCTCCGCTGGGTTGATGCCCGCGTCCAGAATGGCCTCAGCGGTGACTTCCATCGCGATTCTTAACTGTGGGTCCATGCGGTTGGCTTGGTTGGGGAGAACACGGAAGAATTCACCGTCAAAGCGGTCGAGTTGTGGGATTTTGCCAAATCCCGCGGGTGTGCCGTACAATCCGGCTTTAAACCTGCGGCTGCCGTCGGCGTCGACGGTGACCATGTCCACGTGCTGGAAAAGAGCACGCTGAAATTCAGCGAAATTCGATGCTTCGGGCCAACGGCCGGAAATGCCCGAAATGACAATGTGTGGGGGTGCCCGTTTGATGGGGTCCAACATGTTGAGGATACACTTCTGTGCCTTTGGTTAGATTAGGTTAAGTTAGCAGTACAGGTTAGGTTGTGGTTGATTACGATTTCAATGTGAACTTGTGTTGAGCTGTGAATAGAATGGAATGGGTTACACTGGGTGACAGAAACACATCGCGTCGTCGTCGTGTTGTTCGTCTCAAGGTTAGGTTTGTCCTTGTCCCCTAATTCCGGTCAACCTAAACTAATTCAAAGGGGAATATACAAATGGTTACAAAGCGAGCTGAAGTGGTCGTCATTGAAATAAAGTAAGAATGGAATTTTTTAAAAAGGAATCGCTAAATGCATTTTCTTGTTATTTTGTGTGCAAATACAAATCGATTTGCATTTCAAAGTCAAAGTCTTGCCAGCCTAACCTAACCAGTCTCAATTCTTTTTGCCTGTGCACACAAACACAAAACATGCACACCTTCACGCACGGGATTCTCACCTTTGCGTTCTTCGTTACCGCGGTTGCGGCTACCGGCGCCTCCGCTTCCTCGAAGGGCGGCTTCGCCATCGGACAATTTGTCAAGTTTGCACACGGCGTCAGTTCCGGCGCCGTGAGCCTGCTGGACTCCAAATCAATGCTGATCCAGAAGTTCAAGTACGACGGCCTCGGACCCGCCGCCTACTTCCAAATTGGCCAGCGGGCGCCGGAGAACGGGACGCCGATGCCAACGCGCACGCGATCTGAGTTCGAAGACCTAGACGACAACCCTCGGATTCCTGACGAAACGAGCTCGTGCGCCCTGCTGAAGGCGTACAAGGGGAAGAACATTGTGCTGACGCTACCCGGGAACGCCACGTGGGCGGATGTAGCGTACGTCGCCGTCTACTGCTACCGATTCCACCACAACTTTGGGTACGTTGACATTCCAAAAGGAGGATGGGGATTCGCCAGCGCGGACGGCGTGCGGGGAGAAGGCCTTGATTTCTGCAGAATGCCGATTGCGGAGCGGGAAGGCATTTTTGGTTTTCTACGGCGGCATTGGTACACGGAAGCTTGAAGCGGGAGATAATTAGTTGTAATTGTTAGATATAATTATTTAGCGTGATGTCCTTGCATTTGTCGCATTGTCGTAATTCATCGCTCTTGTTGTTTAATTCGACAGTATTTCCTGTAATTGTTTCTGTTGCGATCTGATGACACTCGTTGGCAATGAAATGTTGACAAATTCAGTCGACAGCATGAAAACAACAACAAAAAAAATGCAAATAATGGATTCCTGTTTTTGAATAAGTTTAGTTCCTCAATGCCAACGCGGCCGCGGCCAAGCAGTGAGAATGGCGCTCTTCCTCATTGCAAGTTCTGACTTTGTGTCAAACAAATCCTCGTCAAAACAAACACACAGAACATGGAAGACATTCTGAAAGCCCTGGCGTTGGCGGCTCCCGCCCCCGCAGCCACCCCTGTAGTTAAAGACGAAGGCAGCTCACCGCTGCTGCAGGCTCGACAACTCCTGGACTCACTGGCGCATTTCTTTGTCCTCAAACTGTTCTTCACCGATTTTGAATGGGGTGTGGGCATGCAGCCTTCCTCGGCGCCATTCACCACGCAGCAGGTGATGGAGCGCCATGGAATTCAGGCCAAATACGAACGGTTTGTGCAGATGTTGCTGAGGCGACTCGTCCAACATGGACACCTCCAAATGGAGAAACAGGGCGCCAGGCGGTCATGGTACATGGCTTCCAAGACCCCGACGCCGGACTGGATCCGTTGCCAGATCAAGGCCCTGCAGACACAAATCTACGTGCTCTGCGAGCCAGTGTACAGTGTCGACATGCAGTTTCTGTGCGCCGTCGCCTCCAACCTGTACCCCTGCCTAACGGGCAGGAATAGTGTCCAGAGCCTGCTGTTCCCGCCAGAGGACGACATCCACAAGCATCGTCACGGTGCTATTCATTACTTTGAACATTCTGTCCTGCGGTCACACGCACGGCTGCCCGCCTTGCACTACGTCATGTCCTCCTTGCTCCGTCAGATGGAGTCCATATCGCCAGTTCGTATCCTGGAGATCGGCGGGGGTCACGGCGCCATCACCGCCAAACTCCTGCAGGCATTGATCAGCGGGAATAACAATAACAACGGCACTGCGTTCACGTACACATTCACTGACATTTGCCCCTTCGCCGTGGACAAAGCACGCCAAAAGTTGACCGACGTCCTTCCCGCCACGGCGTTGGACTTCCTTGAATTTGCGACGCTGGACATCACCGCTGACCCGACAGCGACGGCGACAGCGGAGCAAGGGCCGTCCACCCTCGCTCCCGCGTATCACATTGTGCTGGCGGTGGACGTGTTTCACGCCACGCCGTACCTCCAAGACACTCTGGCACACACGAGACGTCTCTGTGCACCAGGGGGCGTCCTTGTCCTGGGTGAGATTTTCGGAACCAGTGAATTCCTGGAGTGCGCATTCGGGCTGACGGATTGCTGGTGGCGATTTGAAGATGACCGTCGGGTCACCGTCGACGGGGACGTGCAGCAGGAAACGGAGCAGCCGCTGCTGTCGGCCGCCGCTTGGGTGGACTTGCAGCAGGGGGCGGGATTTGGGCGCGCAGTGGTGGCATGTGACGACGGGCGGTACGGCGTCATTTGTGCACAAGCGTCAGCTGAAACCTAACCTCAACCTTAACCTGACACTTGATACGAACTGTCTTGTTTAGTTTAAAAATTTAATCAAATAAATTTAAGGCATTATTCATTGCATAATTTCCCGCGTGATTGCATCGCAGAGCTGTTCAATTTCGTGCTGATCCGCCACTTCATTCTCCGTGGAAATCCAAAACTGAAATTGGCGGTTGTATGAGAGGACGCCCATGCTGAACGGGATGTAAAAGGGTCCAGGAGTGATGACGTAATGCATCCCGATCACCGCCCGCCCCTGCATCCGGAACTCATCCTTCGGACCGGGGTAAATGCTGAAAATGTGCTCCACGGCTTCGAAACCCCGACGCAGCCGGAGTTTCCATACCCACGTGGCAGGAAGCAAGGCAAAGAACCACGTGCCCAGCTTCCGGGTGATCGGGGCCGTGCAACGGGGCCCGGATTTCAACCGAGTAAACTCGTGCTGGAACGCCTGCAGCTGGCGTTCACGCTCAGTCGGAGAACTGTTGAGGGGTTCGGTGTACAGCGGTACGCCGGGCGACTGGACGATGCACATGTCGTTGAGTAATCGGGTTCCGTTGTGCGTGGGCGAGGGGATGAAGGACACGAACCCAAAGCGGGCGCCCGCATCCGTGTCGTCACAAGTTAGCGCCGCGTGCTCAGTATCCTGCTTCTGCACCCGGATTCTGCTTTTGCTGTAGTTTTGAATCCCCCTGGCGGCGCGCGCCAACAAGACGGCCGTGACGGACACTTTGTTGACTTTGGCCACCTGCTGCACGTGGGCCAAGGGCAGACGGGTCGATTTATACATGTTCCTCCGCGCCCTCGTGGACAGGGATGCCGAGCGTGCATCGGCACGAGCGGCCGCGTAGACTGGATTCTGGGGCGGTTCGTCGTCCAGCAGCCATGCACGTACGGTCTGAAATGGCCCCAGACAGGCGTACGTAAAGATCAGGCTGCATAAAGAGGGTGCTGGGGGCAGTTGAACGCGTTTCACTGCCGCAGGCCCACCGTCCGCCAGCCGGATGACTGCGTTGAACGCGGAGAAACCGTCGCAGAGATTATGAGCGAACTTGAACACGATAAGGGACGTTTGGAGTGCCACCGACTCCACGACTTTTCCCGTGCCGATGTTCTGGATCACAAATGCTTCCCACGGACTTCGGTCCTCCGGCAGCAGCGCGTGGCGATACTCCTCAACAAATCGGTCGCAAAATTGGGCGTCACGAGCTCCTGCCACTGCCCCCTCATACAGCTTGATGTGATTTTTGATGTCGAAGGAGTCATCCATACGCCAGACCATGTACCCACCCCATGGCACCGGATACTGCCGCAGTTCAGGGTACACCAGTTTCCCCTGTGGCGTCTTTGCATCAATAATCTCCCGCTGCACTAGCCCCCGAAGCGCGTCCACGTCCAATGCTGGGTCTTGGACTTCGACAGTCAGCAGGATAGTGACTTTGAAATGGTTCGTGTGGCGCCATACGCCATCTGCCAGTCTGGGCACGCAGTACAGTGCTGATTCGAGGGGCAGTACGCCAGCACTGGAGGGATGGAGGCGGGTGAAAGTGACGCCGACGGCCCAGCGCCAGATGATGAAGGGAAGGACGCAGAGGAGGAAGAGAACGGGTGTGGCGACGTAGATGAGCAGAGTGAGCACCAGAATCAACGGAAGGTACAAAACGAATTTCAGACGGAGCCTGCTTCTCGGGTCCATTGCAAGGCTTCACAGAAAAATGCAACAATGAAAGGACAGTGACAAAGTTACGACAAATTTCGTGCTGTGCAGCAGTTTGAGAATTGTGACAATTGTACGGACGCGAAGAGACGAAAACGAGTTTTGCGTTGAAGGTTTTTGTGGATCGCCTTGACACGCTTTGCTTTGCACTACACGTTCGCGTTTGACTAAACTCAACCACCAAAACGACAGTTGATTCGTGTTGGTTACTTAACGCAACGGCAACATGTGGCTCATCACAGTGACATTGTTTGGCGTGCTCACGGTTCTGCTTCTCGCCAGGATCAAACGCAAGAGAACGGTCAAGGCTGCACGTAGTTTTCCCCCGGCGCCGCCGTGGACCCTGCCCGTGATAGGCAACCTGCACCAGCTGGGCACCCACCCCTTTAAAACGTTTATGCGCTGGCAGGCAGAGTACGGGGACATTTTCACCGTTCAGTTTGGCCCCATTCGGGGCGTCGTCATCAACGGAGCGGCCGCAATCCGCGAGGCGTACAGTCGGCCCGAGTTGTCTGCCCGACCCAAGTTGAAACCCTTCCTGGAGCGGTTCGGGGACGGCGGGATGCGTGGCCTGATTTTCAACGATGGACCGAGCTGGACCGCCCACCGCCGCTTTGTCCTTCGCACACTCCGTGATTTCGGGTTCGGGAAAAGTGCGTGCATGGAGCAAATCATCCAAGCGGAGGTTAACCACGCCATGGCTGAATACGAGGAGCGAGTGGAGGCGGGTGCCGTTTTCAGGGGGAAACATTTCTTCAGTCTGGTGAGTCTGAATACACTTTGGATGCTGATGTGTGGGGAACGGTTCGAGTACCACGATCAGGAGCTCCGGCGCCTGTCGGAAATGTTTACCAGTTCCCTGTCGGACAACCCAGCCGCGGGGCTCTTCTTCTTCTTCCCGACCCTGTCTCGCCTGCTCCCCAACTGGACGGGCTACAACGCCTTCATGGCACCACTTCGGAGCTCGCATGCTATCATGACCAAGCAGCATGCAAAAGCACGCTCCGGTGCCTCATCTGGCTGTCGTCCCCATTTCATCGACAAGTACATTGAGCGGGTGCAGAACGAGACGGATCCCAACTCCCCCTTTCACGGCGCCCTGGGCGAGGAGCACATGATCGCCTGCCTATCAGACCTCTTCACGGCGGGCATCGAGACAACGGGTACAACCCTGGCCTGGACATTCCTTCTCCTCATCCTGAACCCCGCCGTGCAGGACAAGATCCACCAGGAGATCGTGGCGGTGCTTGGTGGCGAGTCCACCACCCCTTCGTTGGGCGACCGGGAGCGGATGCCGTACCTGGAGGCAACCCTGCACGAAGTGATCCGCTTCTCGAGCCTGTTCCCGCTGTCCCTTTTCCACGCCGCGTCGGAGGACCTGGACTTCAGGGGATTTCGAATCTCGAAGGACACCCTGATCGTGGCCAATCTGTACGGAGTTCATTTTGACCCTGTGGTGTGGGGCGACCCAGATGTTTTCCGGCCGGAGAGATTTCTGGAGGGCGGATGCGGGATTGAGGTTGCTCTACGAGAGCAAGTATTGGGGTTTTCTTGCGGGAAACGCGTGTGCATCGGAGAAGTGCTGGCTCTCAACGTCCTCTTCCTCTTTTTGGCACGCGTCCTCCAGAAATTTGAAATCATGAGCCCACCAACGGGCACGCAGCCTTCGTTGGATTACGTGCCAAGTTTTATATTGCAATTAAGGCCGTATGAGTATATGCTGAAAGAAAGGAGGCGGACGGGGGAGACCCAGGCGGAGGAATAAACGCGAGTGACCTAACCTAATCTGAAGTTTTTATTCACTAAATAAATTGACAAGTCTAACAAATCGATATTGGCGATTTGCTTGATTCTTTATTTATTGAATTTTTTAATTGGTTAATTTATAAAATTTTTGTGTGAGTTTGAATGGATGAATTAAGGTTTTTTAGTGGTAGTAAAGTCGCCATCTTTCGGTGTACAGAAATGCTGTTCACATTTTGACAAGTATTCTTGTGTGCACGGGTCAGTTGTCTGGGAAGAACACCATCCATAAATCGGGGTCGGGTCATATCGCGCGTACTTGTACTTGGAAAATGATTCTGGCAAGGTGCATGTGCCTGAGCAGCAAAGTTCATTCTGTTTCCGTGGTGCGCCCTCGTGGGGGTTGATAATTCCCCCGTAATATAGACCGGGGTACGCGGAGTTGTTAGTGTCGAAATTGTCGCTTTGCTGGTAACCGTGTAGTTAAATTCCAAACAGTCGACACATTTCCCCTCCAGCACCCCGGGAAGTGGCTCCCCTTTGCCGCAGGACAACAATCCTCCTTTTTCACACAAGCGCCCCCTTTCGCACTGCACACGCACTTACCCCCGTCACACTTGTTGCTGCAGCATTGTTCATCCCCTTCGGGGCACGCAGCCCCCACCGCTCGGCATTTGTGACATTTCTTAGCCGACCAGCACCGCATCCCCACGCAGTAATCCCGCGTCGTGTCACACGTCTTGCCCGAACATTTACAGAGCCCTTTGTCCCTCCCCGCGTGTTTCCGTTCGCGTGCACAGCATTCGCGACCCTTGGCTGCCTCCGCGTACGGGGGTTTGCAGGTGCATTTTTCGGTGGTGGCCCACATGTCCCAGCGCAACAATCTTTGTCCACGGCGCAGCACTCAGGGGGTAGGGCGCACCCGCAGTAATTTTTGCCTTTCTCGACGCCAGTGCAGCATTTGTCGCTTTTCTTGTCTACGCATTTGTCAAGAGAGGCTGACTGCGTTTTGCCAAAGCAAGACCGCGTTTCACCCTTTTACCCTTTTGTCTCGGTTGTGATCAGAGTGAGAGTCAGGGTGTAAAATAAAAGTAGAAGCAATGGGGCCATTTCCCCCCCCCCCCCCTGTACACGCTGTGGGCCGGTGTAAAAGAGCCGGATGATGGCTCGGACTGAATGGTCAGTGACTGGTAGAGAAATGAACTTACGCACAATCTAGACGAGGCTGATTCGCTTTGCTTGATTTATTGACTTAATTTTCGGATTAGGTTCTACTTAATAACAAAATTGGGGCTGGTATATTAAGTGCGGTGCGCTCGCTCTCACATGGGAAGCCCGCCAGCTGAGTACCAAAGTAGGACTCGAAACTTATACCGGGTGATAGGGCATGCTGACAAATAATCGTGTGCCAAGTCATAGATCTGGGAAATGAAGTTCCGAATTTTTAGAGCAGTTCAAAGTTTTGGTTGTTACATTAAAGCTTGCTTTAGGTTAGGTTAGTAAGCTTGCTTTAATGTTAGAGTTAGCT
>WIXG01000840.1:0-19062 GCA_009869945.1 Mesaphorura yosii | reverse complement strand
GCCGCCAGCATGCATAACACCGAGCATGATGACTGGGAATTGTGGCATGTTGGGCACCACGATGGCGACACAGTCACCATGGTTCAGACCAGCCTGGATTAGGGCAGCAGCGAAGGAGCGACTGTGGCGATATATATCACCGTGCGTGAGCCGTTCGCCGGTGACTGAACATTCCTGAAGCAAAAACACAATTCTTGCCCAGGTACACGAATTCATTTAGCATAAAATACATTCGGTACTTACGAATGCAGCTAAATTCTCCTTGCTTGCCAGGTTGGACCAGACGAACTCGGGGACTGTCATTCCTGTGACTGGGTTCAAATTTGGAGTAGGTGACTGCACGACGAAGTCGGGTCCAATTAGGCTGTGGCTAGAAAACTCTTTATGCCTGCTCCTGGATACGACGGAGGCAAGAGCCACTGAGTTGCACATTCTGCCTACGCCAATGCCGTGCCGAAGTGCTAGTACCAGCAGACTCATACTGAATTTTACGATCGACGGGCAATTCAATTCAAACGAATTCGAGCTCAATTCATGCTGAACGAAGTCGAAGTCGCAACTGAAATAAAATATAAAATGCAAGCGCATCAAATAATGTATAGCATTTCGAATTATAAACAACACAATGAAAAACGCGAACGTGTGGTAGCACTGTTCACCATCACGAGTACATGAAGATAATGTGGATCCAATGCTGAAGGTCAACATCTCGCGGTTTCACTTTAAAAACCAGCGCTGTTGCGTAACTCGGCAAAAAAATGCCAACTTCAGCAGACAAGACGATGCGTATAACAGACAACACCCGCTCGTGAAATAAATCCTCGTTTGTTGAATGTAATTATGATGTCTCGTGCGTGAGCTGTGTTGATGATGCGTTTAATCACCTGCATTTTATTTTCCATTGAAAAATATAACAACAAACCAGTAATCAATCAGTAAGCGCTCATTTTGTGACGTTTAACAAATTAGTTTAGCATCGGCCCTCACATGGGAATCCCCATTTTCTCGCGGTAGCTGAGCATAAGTTGACGACGGAGAATCTTGCCTGTCGGTGCTTTTGGAATCGTGTCCACGAACTCGATGCCGCCACGCAGCTGTTTGTAGGTGGCCACCTTGTCAGCCAGGTAACCGTTCACGTCCGCTTCAGTGAGTGTGTCACGGCGACGAGGGACGATGTAAGCTCGCGGGAGCTCGCCCCACTCCTCGTGCGGCACTCCGATGACGGCCACGTCCGCCACGTCGGGATGTCTGCGCAGCTCGTCCTCGAGTTCAGAAGGTGCCACCTGGAAGCCCTTGACTTTGATCAGCTCCTTGAGTCGATCCACGATGTAGCAGAAGCCGTCTTCGTCGTAGTACGCAATGTCACCGGTGTGGAGCCAGCCCTCAGCGTCAATCGTGGCTCGAGTTGCCTCGTCGTTCTTGTAGTAGCCTTTCATGACCTGTTGTCCCTTGACCAGCAGTTCTCCACGCTCGTTGCGTCCCAGCGTTCGCCCGGTTTCCGTATCGATCAACTTGGTCCACGTGTTTGGAATCGGCCTCCCGCAAGAACCCTTCTTCGTGTTCCGAGTGCTTGGGTTGTTGATGTGAGAGACGGGAGACAGTTCCGTCATTCCTTGTCAGAACAAAAAGAATCACAAACGGTGAATTTCAACCAAATACTCCTTCCAAGTATTTGTTTCACTCACCATATCCTTCCTGGAAGAAGATGTACTTGCCCGCCTTCTCCAGCATCCTGTTTATGAGTCCAATTCCGACAGGGGCCGCCGCGCCAATGATCGTGTGCACAGACGCCAGGTCTTCTTGTCGCACCTCCGGGCTGGCTGCCAGAAACTGGATGAGTGGCGGCACCAACTGCAGCGTTGTGGGTTTGTGGCGCCTTAGAGCATCGACAAACATTTTGGGCTCGAATTTGGGCACACTGAGTGTGTACGCGCCTTGATAGACCCCAAAGCACATGATCGAACTGAATCCGTACGCATGGAAGAACGGCAGGACTCCAATGAATCGTTCTTGCTCATTATTCGCTTCGTACGCTTCCGTGGTACAAATGTCGGGCTGATTGAACTGGTTGATGCACTGAATGAGGTTGTTGTGGGTGAGGACGACTCCTTTCGGATTGCCTGTTGTGCCGCTCGAGTACGGCAGCAAGGCCACGTCGTTCAGTAGGTCGACGTCCTTGCCAGTGACGAAATTCACGCCAGTTGTACTCGTCCGAAGCATGGAGAAGAAATTGTGACAGTCTTCGGGAATATCACCCGCAGCACCCACGACAATTGGTTTCGTCTTCAAAGCCAGCGCTGGACTCTGCGCAGCCGCCTCGCGAATCACCGGCAAGAAGGCGGGGATGGTCACGATGCAGTTCGAGTCCGAGTTCTCCAGCTGGCGTTTGATTTCCGCTGCCGTGTACGCCGGATTGACCTGCATTGAGTTGAAACATAAGTGACTGCAGGTGCAGTTGCAGACAGGGAATTGGGGCACACTGACACGTCAATTACGCTTACCGGAGAAATACTGAGTCCAGACTCCCAAGCACCGAGCATGACGAGAGGGTATTCGGGTAGGTTTGGCATCACGATGGCGATCCGGTCCCCTTTGTGTAGTCCGGCAGCGATGAGCGCAGCCCCAAAGGCCCTGCTCAGTCGGTACAAATCCGCGTAAGTGTATTTTCGTCCAGACACTGCACACTCAATGGCGTGCTTTTGCTCCCGATCACTGCCTTTGCTCATCTGCGAGAAGATGAACTCGCTCATTGTCACGCCGAACAGTGGAGCCACGTCTGGGTACGGTGACTTGACCCAGAGCTTGGGGTCATCCATCATCATGGAGCCATCAGCATTGAGATTCAGAGCGGCCGCGGACGCTGAAGAGTATCTCCGACTGGGAATTTGCCAACGAGAAATGTTGTGGCTGTGGTACTGGCGTCTGGCCCAAGCCAGGAAGAAAGGAACCAGTCCACGGCCATGCTTGCTTAGGGTCGGTGACATGATCGCTGAATTTATCAATTCCACTGATCAATATTGAAGCTTACGAAGCAGTAGAAAAGGTCACTTATTTGTCTTGACGTGATTTGTCGCGTGTTGCTGCTCGTCGTTCGTTTGGTTTTGTACTTTGTTTACAAATGTCACTTTGCGGTGAGAAAACGCCAAGCCTTGGACGGTGAGCACTGGAAAACTTTGTGGCCAATTAGAAACGCCTGGTAACGTCCACGCCTTGAGTGTTGCTGGGCTTGGGCTCAGAAAACCAGTTTGAATGCTGTGTGCTGGCAATTGCAAGTTTGCAATGGCATTGGCATTCAGCTCAAAGTTCAAAGCTTCAAAGTAGGACGCGAGGAGGAAAAGACGGTCGAATTTCACGTCAATCGCAATGACGAACCAATTATAATAATTGCCAATTGTCTTAATGAGTTGATTATAGATTTCTGAGTCGGTGGCAATCAGCTAGCCAGAATCCAGACCAGAACTAAATTCAGAAGCACTTGTTGAACAACAGGACCAGAGCCAAGCTAGTATACGAGTGAAAATACGAGCACGAATGTTCAGCAGCTGCTTCTTCTTCTGTCGTGCCTGTATTATTGTAGAAATTGGCTCAAGGGGTTTTTCACCTCATTGTTGCATTACACTTACGACTTACATTGAACTTTATAGCCGTTAAATTGTGTGTTGTGGTTCACTCATTTCTATATGAAAAATTGCATATGTACATTCTGTACGCGATCATACGCCTGCAAGAAGTTATAAGAGCATTAAGACGTTGCTGTCTTCTGCTTTTCAATTTAAATGGAAATGGTTCGGCTTACGCAGGTTCCCAAGTCTTCGAAATTCACGTAAGAGGAAAGTGTCACAAAAAATTATTGCCAGTTTTGCACTTCATCGATGCAATGCATAAATTTGAGTTCAGTAGCGCCATCATTGCGAACTTCATGCATGTGTTCGCTTGGGTTCATGAAACAATGCGAATTTCATTTATTAATTGTGTTGTAGGGACGTTTGACTGATAACAACATAATGTAAAGAGAAGCTGGCAAAAATGAGACGATCAAAACTCACGTACGCACGTCGGACACGCGCAGGCCGCACCTGCTGTGTTTTGTTTTTTTTGGTGAAGTTATCTCGTCCCGTCTCATGCCGATGATGATGGCTAAGCGAGTTGCGACGTAGAATCATGTGATTTTAAATAACTTTGAGATGCAAGATGCACCTTGCGCACATTCAAACATTCCATTCTTTTATTCTCGTGTCTGGCTTCAACTTATTTGTGCCATTGAATAGGCGAAATGTCGTGCGTCCGCCTGGACAGCAGTGAATGGGAAACTCGTGCCACAAGCTGACCTTATAACCTAGTCAGAAATAATAACAGTAGTATTTGTAGTAATTTCGTCTGTGTTTTTGCTGTGATAAATGATGAACGATTCGCCCATCAACCAAGACAATGGGGATACCAGTGCTACCACGACCACTGCCAGCGTGGACCCATCGTTCAAACCACCATCGCACTGGCGTCCGACGGTGGAGCCGATCATGTTCCTCCAAATGCTTGCTCTCGGGATTTGTTCAGTGAGCTCCCAAAATTTCTTCTTGGACAGAATATGCATGCATACGTTCCAGGATTATAATTTAACTACGTGCTCCAATCTTCCGTCCAACTCCAGCCGAGGTATGCTAAAATTGAGCTTCTTCAAGAAGCTAGAGGACTAGAGAACTGGCGTTTGTTGTGGACTTACGATTCGGCTTGAATTTTTGTTTTTGTAGGAACTACGGTTCAACGGATTTATACCCAGTACTCCATGTACCAAGTTCTGATTGAGCTGGGCCTGCCAATAATATTTTCCATGTTCCTGGCTCCATGGCTCGACAAGTACGGCAGCAAATTCGGGATGGTCCTTCCACTCGTGGGTCTTTCCTGTGCCCAAGCCATTCTTCTCGGCTTTGCGGTGGTCGCTGACTCAGTACCGGGCTTCAAGCCTTCTTTGATCCTGATCGCGTCGATCCCAACGTCGCTGTCTGGTGGACTACTTGCGTTCATGCTCTCGGCCTTCACTTACATCGCCAACATCACGACAGCAGAGAATCGAACGATGCGAATCGCTATCGCAGAAGGATCTTGGGTGTTCGGGTCTCCCATCGGAACTCTCGGTGGTGCGCAGATACTGAAGTTCGGTGGGTACAAGGCGGTGTTTGCAACCTCTTGCAGTTTGTACGTGCTCGCCTTGCTATATGCAATCGCCTTTCTTAAGAACGATAAGCCTGGCCCCGCCGCCTTCGATCGTCCAGCCACAATTTGTCTACGCATCGCAGAGTTCTTTGACGTTCATTCTTTCGTTGACACCGTCAGAACGTTCTTTCGAAAACGAGATGGATTCAGACGACTTTTCATCATTCTTCTGGTACTGACACTGTCCCTGCGCCTCTTCGTCTGGCTCGGTAGCTCCAAAATCGCATTTTTGTACACAAGGAGGAGATTTAGTTGGACAACCACGACTTACTCAACGTACTCGACAATAGAAGGCATCATTTCGATTGTCGGCACTGGGCTCATCACATTCATCGGAATGAAACTTCTAAAAGTGCCTGACACCGTGCTCGGGACCATAAGCGCCATCAGTGCTGTCGGCGGTGCCCTGATTTGGGCCGGAGCCACAAAATGTTACATGATGTACATCGGTGGTGTGGTGCAAATGTTCTCCGGACTCACGACCATTGTGATTCGCTCCATGATATCCAAGTTGGTTCCGCATTCGGAGCTTGGCAAAGTGTTTTCGTTCCTGGCGTGTGTCGAGGCCATCACTCCACTCTTCAGTGGATCTCTATTTAGTCTTCTTTATGGCGCCACGGTGGAAAGGTTGCCAGGCACAGTGTATTTGGTCTGCGCTGCCCTCAACATGGTCACGGTGGCGCTGTTTATGTGAGTCCGTCATTGTCATTCATACAATTCGTACGTAATTTTTGATCAAGACTTAATTACTGGTCATTCGCGCAATTTGCAGGTTCTTTCATTGTGTCATGCGTAACGAGTTGGAACCGCTGCACGTTCGACTGGAGAATGAAGATTCAGAAGATGAATGAGTCCATTTTCTATTTTTAGTATTTGACGTCTTTCTTACTTGATTAACAGTTTATATATTTCATGCGAAATGTTTACCACGGCCAGTAGTTGTTATTTGCGTTTGTAAAGTTTGTATGGACAACCTTGAACTTGAATTACGCTCAATAAATATATTTCTCTATGCAATTCGCAACGATAATATGAGACAACATCGCAATAATGCAACTCGCAAAGTGAGAGTATTGTTCATCGCCCGAGGTTCATTGTTCCTCTGTTGTGTGTGCTTTGTGCTGCTGCTGGTCGAGTACAACAAAGTCTATTACCAATCCTCGTCGTCTGATCGAGTGGGCTGTTTAGCAGTTGTAGAAATGCGACTTGGGATGCTATGGTTGATAGTTGATTGTCCTCTTACGCTCAGAGCTCTGCCAGCCATAAAGCACGAGACCATCGAGCCGAGCACCCATCGGCTTTGTGTACTTGTTGGTTTCAAATTGGCAAATGTCAACAGTCGCAAAAGAGCCGAAAGAGAAATGCAGTGCACAAAGTCAAGTAGTACTTTTCGACTGTATACTGGAAAACTCAGCAAGACTGTGTTATTCACAAATTCATAATTCATACTCCATGATTGTGCAATCCCGAATTCGCTTTCAACTCTAGTCGCATTCAATTCATGTAGTTATTAAGTGAGTCACATTTTACAAGTACTTCATTAACATGACTGACGAGGAGTGTGTTTAGCATTAGTTAGCTTCTACTAATCTCCCCACCACATTTCATCTGGGATCTGCGTTCACACTTAATGTTTGTAGTCTGCAGTTGGGTGTAGCAGGATTAGCGATAGGATAAGAATTTCCTTACTTCCTTCGAATTGTGATCTGTGATCTCTCCTTGCCGTGCTGGGAAGCTGTAAATCATTCCTCACTTAACTCGCTAAACTTCAGCTTAAGCCATGCAACAGATGTGCTCAGATTAGATTAAGCTGTCGTCGTCGTTGTTGTTGTTGGTACGTGTAGTGAAATGTGCCACAGTTGCTGACGCCGCGCCACATCAATCGTCGTGCCAGGGGAAAGGCCCGACGCCAAGTTAGTCTTCGTCTCCTGGCAGATTGGGTCGGGCAATGCCCTTCATACTGATGGAAATCAGGCCCAATGACAACAATCGGGGTACCTCCCAATCAACATCGCCAATAGTAATTAACGACTGGCCGACTGTGAGTATAATTGATGAGGATTCGTTTGACGACAATGACATAATCAGTAGCCAGAGTCAGATTCCCGACAAGCAGTCTTTATGGAGACAAATCCGGCACCTGACCGGCAAGATCAGTGTCACAGTAGAGCCGATGCTCTTCTGTCAAATGACTGCCATGAGTTGTACGAACGTGAACATTCAGAATTTGTACATTCAGAACATTTGTCGAAAACTGTACCACGATGATATGGCCCTCTGCGCCAACTCGACCGTTATAGGTAAATACCAAATAGGTATTTCTATGGTAATAGTAAACGTTGAGTAACGCACTTAGGCAAAGTTAATGCACGCTAGTAAATTCTATATGAAAGTTCGCTCACTTGCCGATTAGCTTGAAAATAAGTAACTTTTTTTCCAAACTGGGCAGAAAATGTGGGTTTTCTGTCCAATGTTATTTCTTATGGGAGAATTACAGTCAACGTGATTAGGATCATTAGTATCCAAGGCATTAACCATGTAAAAATCAGAGAAGTGAAAATGTTCAGATTTATAAGGTCTCTGAATAAACGAGCGAACTTTAATATACAATTTCGTCGAGAAACTTTGCAGTTAGGCTTACATGCTTAGTAACCAGCATTGTCATAGTTACAATACAATGAATTTCAATGTTTCCAGATACAAAAGTGCTCCCAATCGCCAGCACGTACACCACGTACCGAAATATTATCGAATGCCTTATTCCAGTCCTGTTTGCGTTGTTCTTGGGATCGTGGACTGACAAACATGGGTAAGCAACCATGACAAAATTGACTCTTGCAGGCGCAGGTTCATTCACATTTCAGTTCAAATTGACTTGATCTGTGTTTTATTTCTATAGCTGCAAGATTCCTCTCGTGCTGTCACTGACTGGCTACACTCTCTCGGCTCTGACGTACACGTTTCTCTCTCTCGTTCCAACCTATGTGGATCCAGATTATCTCCTCTTCGCTTCATTGCCCATCGCGTTCTCTGGCGGACTCATTGCTCTCATTCTGTCATCATTCAAGTACGTGGCTTCAATGACATCACTGGAAAACCGAAGTTTCCGTATAGCCATCGCGGAGGGAATTTGGTTCTCAGGCGTGCCAATCGGTTTATTTTACGGGGCCAAAGTAGTAAAAATTGGTGGCTTTCAAACCATTTTCATAACGGCTGCCATATTGTACGCCGTCGGTTGCATCTACGTGCTGTTCAAGGTTAAGGAAGATGAGTTAGCAGTAGGACATCGCACTTGTGCTTCGATGATTAGGGATATGTTCAACTTTGACGCGTTTCTGGACACCGTCGTCACCTGCTTTCGGAAAAGGAACGATTCGAAGAGACTGTGGATAATTTTGTTGCTCATCACCATCTGCCTCAGAATCCTGACCCTGTTTGGGTCGATGAACATTTCATACTTCTACACCAAAGCCAGATTTAAATGGGGCATTGAGGAGTTCTCAATGTATGGGATCGTTGATGCATTGCTAGGCGTTTGTGGAGGAGCCTTGATGACATTCGTCGGAATGAAGTTGCTTGGAATTCGCGACACGGTGATTGGACTGATCTCGGCAATAAGTTACCTCGGCGGATCGATTGTCTGGAGTTTCGCGAGTTCCGGACCTATCATGTACCTGGGTAAGAAGGCCTAAACCTGGCGTAACCTATCCCGTGTGCCTAAACTTAGAAATTGTTTGTTGTAGGAGCTGTGGTTCAAATGTTTTGTGGAATGATAACCATCGTCATTCGCTCAATGCTATCGAAAATTGTGTCTAGGGACGAGCTTGGAAAAATATACTCATTCCTGGCGTGCGGTGAAGCTACCATGCCAGTGATTGCAGCGCCTCTGTTCAACACCCTGTTTTCAGCTACTGTTTCGCGGTTTGTACCGGCGGTATATGTTCTGTGTGCCGTATTCAATAGCATCATTGTGGTCAGCTTTTTGTAAGTTCAAATGTTTGACCCGCTGGTCTGTCTTAAGATCTTATTATTGCTTGTTCTGTTGCAGATATTTTTATTTTTCGACTCGCAATGAGATATTCCAAGAACTTGGGGACCCTGAAAGCTCAACTACAACAAATCGGGGAGGCAGAAGAACGACCGAAGTACCAACTTAGATCCGAAAGTACAGATTTCAAACTGCCAAAATCAGGATTGAGAGCTTTTTCCATAAGAGTTGAGGTAGGGCAGAAGACTGCAGTTGAGGGGGCTTCGGCTCCTCGCTCGCTGTAGCACATTGCAATTGACTTCTGTGTTAGAAGTGATTCCAACTTTAATTTATTCAGCATGTTTGTTAGTTCTTACTCGTTACTCGTGACTTAATTTATTTTGAACGTTTGCTATTAACAAATGAAGGTACACTCGCACCTGCAATACGATTATTTATTTGACTTCAGCACAAGTCAAATCGTAAGACTTCTACGTTTAATATGAATTGAGGTAAAATGTGTCTGAGGAGGCTGTGATATGTTTTGTTAACCATTCTGCAATGCAATATAACCTGACTTTGTTAATTTATGCAATGGGTATCTTTAATTGTAAGATTTAATGATAGGCAACACGAATAAAATGCAATAAAATACCACATGCTAAAGCAAAGTTTGCTTACTTTCACAAAAGAATGACGGGCTTGCTCCTAAAAGGGAGTTCAAGGCTATTTGGGACTTTGAAACCGCGAAGACCTCAAGACCAGACGTTACAGGGTGCATTTAGCAACGAGGCAGGAGCCAGGTGCGTGTCCTCGCGTGATCATTCATAAATGATGAGAATAGACGAGGCTGACCACGCCCAACATGGCAATCGCTTGCCATGCTGACCCTCGTATCACTCCATTCACTCCGCTGTGATAAAATAATTCTAGCGTTAATTCGTAGAATTGGATATCATTGCTGATATTCGCATCTGTAATGAGAAATCTCATGCGACCCGTTTTATCAACTCTTGTTTGAGATATTGACTGTATTTTCACTCGAACTCTTTTATATGCAAATCGCAGCACCAGTTTCATGTTGTGTCAGAACTCAATTTTCTCAAAATTTCAAAGTTCAAGTGAAATTAAGCAAAGCTAGCTACTTGAGTGCAATAAATTTTCTAAATGGTAATTGTGTACAAATTACTTCCTCAAATAATCATATTGCATTGCAACAAAGATTATTGTGTTTTTACTTGACTATAAATAGCTCCACAGAATTTAGATGAACGTGAGTAAACAGTTTGAACTTGTCAAGAGCATTTACTTTGAACCAGCCGCTGTGGCGATGACCACTTCTGCGGTTTTCTTGACTGCCTCCCAGGTTTCTTCTCCGGTTGGATGAATTTGTGCTGGGGGCAGTAGGAAGCCGTATCTCCCAGTGTCTCTGAGCTCGGCGGTTGTACTGAATTTGATTCCGATGCTCTTTGCATAATCGTCGCTGGCACCGCCAACGCCATACAGCAAATCAGCACCTTGACCAGTTTCGTAAACTGTACCGTGTTTAGCTCTGAGGGCAGCGATGGATTGTTGGCCCCAAACAAGCTGTGAAGAATTTTTGCCGGAATGAAAATTCGTTCTCCGAAATCAAATAGTAGTCCAGTTCAAGATGTGACTTATTTGACTTATGTGTCTTTTCTAAAAGTCACTTTTTGTCGTGAGCCAAAAGCAAAACCGACAGGAAAGTAAAAAAGCGACTTTTTCAAAAGTGAGTCTGATGCCACTTTTATCCCCAGAAAAGTCGAAACAGCACGAGGATGAGAAGTGATTCACTCAACTTCGAAATAATCTGTAACGCCAATTCCTTTTTGAACTTCTCGTTAGTTCTTAAATAGGCAAATAAGCCCGGGAAGTCACATTTTGAACTGGGCTATTGACAAACTGGATAAGAATTTATCGTGAAACTTACAAGCTCTGGGTAGTCTGGTGGGTAAACGCCTTGGGTGTAACCCCAAGACAGGAGCCACTGCTGAGCGTAGGAGTGGAGTGTGATGTATGCCCAAATGGTGGCTTCATTTTGAATGGCACGGATGGCATCACGGACGGCTTGGGTCTCAGGTTCGGAGAATGCGGATGGACCCTCTGCAATAATGGCACATTACTTTTAGATGCGTGTACTTATGCACTAAAACGTGCTGATCTTACTGAATAGATCTGAGCATGGATTGGCCGAAGTGCTCTCGCCACCCCACATGAAGGCGAAATTGCGATTTGGGTCACAACCCCGGCATGTGGTGCCCTAAAAGTACGAGCACGGTGCGCGTTAGAATTGTCAGTGAAGTGACCCAACATTATGAAGTACGTGTATTTTCGGCATTTACAGCGTTGACACTCCTGGTCTTTCTCCACATTCTGTCTGTGGTGTGACTGAACTCGTAGCCATCAACATTGACCATTGGCACAAAGTAGAAGTCGAGCTCATTCAAAATATCAGAATAGCTTCCAGCGTTGGTAAGCAAATGGTCGAGAATCCATGTTCCGGTTGCACCAGCAATCCATTCACGAGCATGAATATCTGCAAAAAGCAAATGTGCCGTATAGTTCCCAATTCTTCTAACTAACGATGTACCCTGATTACTTACTTGAGTCGATGAAGATCACTTTCTTATTCTGGTCATTTGCGTCCTTTCCTGTTGATACTTTGACCATGTAAATATTTCTACCTTCGCTTGACTGTCCAATCGTGGTCACGGTAGCCAAATTGGGGAATTGGGTGGGAAGGCCATTGATCCAGGTTTCGATCTAATCGTAATGGCATATCGAAATGAGAATTGACTAATTGAGAACGCAGCACAATATAACGAGTACTTTTAAATATGCTACAATTTAAAGTCAACTTACAACACTGAATCTTTGATACGCATCCCACCCCATACGCCCATCCGCCGCCCGCAGTATCTTCTCGTTCTCGGCACGCTCGTTTTCAACGCTCCTGCAAAGTGGTGGTAAGGAGTAAATGAGTACTAGTTGGGGGCATTTTAAGATCGCGAGACGGTGCATGACAAATCGACTCACTTTCCGACATCCTCGATCTTGACGGCCCACTCAATTCCAGCCTGCTCGAGCGTCTTCGTCAGCGTTGGCAGGAGGTCAGCACTTGTCATGATGTCGGTGTAGCCGCCGAGACGTGGTGATGTCCAGAAGTCGTAGTCATCGGACATCAGAAGCGTCTTCAAGACATCGAATTGCTTCTGGTTGGTCGTGGTGGCGGTGAGCACTTTGTAGCCGCCGTAGCTGCGAAGTCCGACTTCTGCAGCCAGGGACACTGCTGCCAGCGCCGAAAGAACGAGAAGAACCTTCATGATGTGAGTTGAGCGTGGAAGCCAACGGTGTTCTAAAGGTGGTGTTGGGTGCAGCTCTGCCGTATTTATTACGCGAAAGGATGAGCAAATTGGTTCAAGTTCGCATTCGCACAGATTGACAAATTGAAGAGACAATTGCGAAACAGCAATATTCATAATTGATAACTCATGTAGAGTAGACATGAAATGCTCATGAGTTCATTGTTTGTGCCATTCTGGATTTCCCATTTATTTGCTGCAGGTGACATTTAGCTTAGTCGCAATTCATCGACTCAATGAGCAGCACACCGATTACAGATTAGAAATTAGTGTGGTGATGAAGGAAAATCACAATGGGTTCAGGGCACAAGAACAGCGATAGAGGCCATCGATTCGAAGTTGAAAGGGAAATGTCGTGTGTTCGTGTAATCAAGATAAGAATTAATCAAATAAATTGGAGTAGCTTTTGGAGTGTATTAGATTGGTCAAGTCGCCTGAAAACAGTCCCTTTGCACACGCGACCAATACTAATTACGTGACCGTGGAGCACTCCAGTTAAGAAGAGTGGCAGAGCCCGTGCTGTACCGCAGGTCCATGGTGCTAATTTTTTAAAGGACTACGATATAAATGTAAAGTGACATCTCTTAATTGACGCTGGTGTCGATCTCCATAATTCCAAAGTTGCAAAAGTCAGTTTGTCAGTGTTAAAATTTCATTAGTCGCTATGGCCGTGGCGGTACACGTGTCTCTTTATTTCAGCCACTTTATTCCAACTAAAAGCTCGTCTCGCGAAACCTGAATGAAGGAATAGTGTAATTTTGCATTTGTGTAAAGAAACAAATGGCACATGTCTTTGTCGCAGACAGCAGTCCAGAACTTTCGTCCTAGTTAAATTTGTTGATTATTTATGAAGCTTCGATTTGTGAATCTGATCCAGATTAACCAACTTGTCGGAACGCTGTGTCCTTCCGTTATAAATAAAGCCTCTGGCCTTAGAAACTTAGGCCCGCTTAGCTGCAGGCTCCCAATCGCGTTATCTTATCTCGTCGGAGCCCAACGGAGTAAAGTAAAATACATTCAGTTTCTGTATTGTCATTAATTCCACAGTATTCAAACTAAGCAAGTATTTATATACATACAATTTCAAGTGAAATTAATGCGTAATTAAATACACAATGGAATGGACAAAGTACAAGTAGCTGCCTTGGATTCCCATAATTATCTTCTAAACTGCAACAAGAACAGCCGGGGATGAGGGGGAGCGTATGAGTTATCAAGAGTTTGAATTGGAAGTGCGCACGAAACACGAGCAAACACTCAAACTTGTCTGCCACGAGCCCACTTCTGATACAGTGCAAGGTCACAAGGACGCATGCACCGGACGGGATGTGCCTAAGGCCGGCCACCAGTACTGGCGAATGGTGATAAGGCAAGTTACTGGCGATGGAGGATATAGAAAGGCAAGGTGACTTCAGCGCTGAAGTGAAGAATCACACAAAAGTCGATGGAGACTCCAGTTGTACCAGGTTCATTTCTTGAGCGAAGTACTTTGATGACCGTCTGCTCCCAGTCGATTCTCTTCTGCAACGTGCGCACTCAGTCGCTTGGAAATCAGTTTCCGGATCGGTCTCCACTGAAATGGAGCCCGTGATCTTTGAGCTTCCGGCACTTGCCCAGGAAATCGATGATTTATTCTCGAAGATTGCACTTTCCCTCAGTTTTCTTTCGTCGTCGTTATTGTTTTCCTCTTCGTCTTCAATGATTAGGCATGTTTTCCGCACTTGATTCGCTCTGGTAAACCGGCTTAGTTTTCTTGAGTTTGAGAACTTGTCTTTGTGTTTGTATTTATCCACAATTGTGACAAGACCACGTCCGGTGTAGTAAACAGTTGCGATAATTTGCCCACCAATAAACACAGGAAGAGCGGCTCCTCCGGTTCCAACAATGGTTATTACACCCATGCTGACCATACCGATTCCAATTACAATGTCAGATAATGTCAGGGCTTTGGGAAGAGTAGAGCATGATGGTGTTTTGAGTTCATCAACAATCGGTTTCCCAGTTGAGTCCAAATTGAGGTTTCCATCCTTTGGAAGAAGAATTATAGCAGGTGGCAATTTATTGTTGTTAATCCAATCTTTGACATTCTTGTAGGAGCGTCCAAACTGGTCAATGAGCATGACGCGGTTGTCGCGTCGCTTTACGCGGACAAGAAATTGCTGGAAGTAGAAGCGCTTTCTTGACTTGTACTGGACAAAGATTGGGATCAGACCGAGTTCAAGGCCATAGCCGCAATGTTTGAAGAGAATCTGCTCCATGATTTGAATGCTCTTTGCTTTATGAGCATCATAGCCAATGTCAGCATCCTCGATTTCATTGTCGCTGACACGATTTTCTCGATCAAAGTCCAGTAGCATGAATCTCACAACCTGCTTTATTTCTTCTTCTGGATTCTTGAGTGGATGAAGCAAATCCAGCTGGAAATGTGTGTGGACTCGGAGGATTTCGTGGATTGAGCGACATTGGGGCAGAAAGCGTGATGTGATCAGACGAATTTTGGCAGTGAGCCCTGGAAGAGCCAAAGATTCTGGTAATTATTGGGGTTTTCCAATCGTGGTATCGGCTCAATTCGAAAGAAAATCAGTCAAATCAAAAGCCAAGAAGTACCAGAGTCAGCTGTCGGACTGATCCTGTCGTCACCATCGGCCGAATTGATTTGTCTGGAACCTGTGATGGATAACTGACTTTTAATTTAGCTCAAGGGAAACTTAAATTTCTAAATCCGGCAAAGACTTACTTCTATAAACGCAAATGCTGCTCATTCTTCTAGTACTTCACCGGGAAACGAACAATTCAATACAATTGCGGCATTTTGGATTGCGCTGCACGCTTGAGCTACTGCACTTAATTAAACAAAATACCGATTCAGCGTCCTATCTTATATTTACAAATTACGGGAGTCGAGCCAAACAAAACAAGACTTTTGCGTTGCACATTATCAGCACAAGATTAATTACGACTTAATCAAGTTTGTGGTTTGTAAGCGTCGTGCATAATTCAGCGAGTGCAATCAGTTACACAGTTCCTGAGAATTAACACTTAACCTCATTGCACGTAATCGGCCTTCTGCAAAGTGTCACTGCAGTGAACGCAATTGACGCAAGTCTAATCGCACGCGTGCATGGATAACGTGGATAAAATAGGACTCGATGATCAGACAATTTTACAGTTTAGTCGAGGACTCATAAGCCTACAATAAGCAATTGCATTTTAACTCTGGAGGATGACCAAAATAAATTAGAAGCATGTTGACGAATGGCTCAATCAGAAGCTGAAGGTTGAGTTGAGATTCGTGCGACCACCGCTCTGTCATGCATTACTACACGAACGCCGAGATAACCATGAAGTAGACTAGATTACTAAGGAGCTTGGACATTCTCAAATCATTCCGGAGTACGAAGAACCGCAGGTAGCAGCAGTAGTTCCGAGAATGAGATAAATGAAAAATGATTCCATCAAAAGTGACGAATTTAATATGCAAGCTTGACACTCAGAGCGGGCAGCTCTCTTTGAACGTCTCTTCTGTAAGTGGGCAAGATATGTATCAAAGCCCTCATGAATTTTAGATTGTAATTCCAAAGAGTTTTTAACGTTGCAAGTGTGGAACGTTGATTGATCATTTAAATTACGAATTAATGATCGAGTCCAGTCTTTAAAAACAAAACCTTCAATTTGCTTCGAAGAATAGGAACTGAAACCAAAACAGCTCAAAAACGTCTGTCTTTCTAGTATACAATTTCTCACAGCATCGGTTGTGCCAAGAATGGAAATTGCACGACACCCTTAAGAAACTATAGACTGGAAGTGTTTTGAAGTAATGTCGCTGTAGCAGCGGGCTTTTTAACGAATCCGTTGCAATGACGGAATAATTTAGTGGTTTATCATTTTATAACGGAATTTGAGATGTTCTGTGGTAATTGCGAGATTAACTCGCACTTTATTGTTCAGGCAGACATTAATAGTAAATCAACTACGTGATGAATTACTACATCGCTCGTGAGCGTTAGAAACGTGTGAGGTGAGATCCTTAGAAATGATCCGGCCTGAATAAACAAAGGTCGTGACGCCAGTATTCTTTTTCGATGAAACATGGACATATCCTTATCATTTCGCAGGAATGAATGTAAGAAATATTTGGACAGAACGCCCATTTGACTGGCCATCTGGAGGCAAATCTTTGTTAGGATAAATACAATTAAAAATGTTCCAACCGCGACTACAACCACAGGAAATTCTGCCTCCGCGTGGTATCCTATGATAACGAGCAGTGAAAAGATCTGAATTGCCGAACTAATGGTCATTGCAAGACCAACAACGTGTTTGACATCATCCATCGCGTAATCATGGATAACCTGATGTGCTCGATAGAGAAGAATCAACTGCTCCCGACGCTCTAATGTGATTTCTGGATTCCATCTGAAAGCGATAATCTTCCACGTAGTTTTCGTTAATTCAAGTCAGAGTATTATTATTAACTCACGTCATTTTCTTCAGACAACGACAGTTTATGTGAACATAAACCAATGCTGGCCCGACGAATTGAAATACGGCCAACCAATCGAAGAATATCTCAACCGAGCCGAGAGTCGCCCAAAACAGATCGACCATGAGCACATCAGTCTTTAGAACAGCCGCGACATGAACTTCGAAATGAATGACAGCAAGCATACTGATCGAAGCAAGGGCGGCGGTACCAACTGCCATCAGAATGAATGCCATCAGGTACAGTTCGACTCCGTCAGACTCCTTCACATTTAATCGGTGAGCATTTCCTGAGGCGAGATTACACGCTATTACGATCTGGCATTTCTGTAAATTTCATTTGCTAAGGTAATGAATGCTAATGACTTACTTAGTTTATCCATGAAATGCAGGTACGTGCTCTGAAGTGCAAAGACTTTTCTTGGAAACAGTAAAATCAGAACTTGAAAGGAAAGGGCCATGCACTCTACGGAACAGAGGAAATAGTACTGGGATCTTTCTGTCATTGGAAGGTCATGCGTGAGGTCGTAGTAACTCCCAACGCCGAAAACAGTGCTGATTTGGCACAGTAGATGAAAGCAGATCATAACTCGACATAACCTCGCACGATGGTCCCCACAATATTCGAGATGGCCAGTTGCTGGCCTATCCCGAATTAACTCGTATGGTATTATGTAAAGTTTGTAGCTAATGTTGTTCACAAATTTTAGCAAACTCAGTGTCAGCTTCGAACACATGGTTGTTGAACTTTAAACTGTTGGCAAGATTGTTAGTAATGTGTGGAACTGGAACTGAACGTCTCGACGAACGCTCTGTTTCACACGAATACCTATCGTTATTAGCAATAATTTTCAGACCGGATAAATGAGAAGTGAAGGCCTATTATGGAAGCACTCCACGAAATTGCTCACTGTCTCACTTCCTTCTCAAGACTAATACACACTCCACACAAGTCAATCGAATGTATATTGCAGCCTCCCTTCCTATATCCTTTGTATTTCCTTCCATGAGCCTGAAGATTTCTGATAAGAAAATTTCCAATGGCGGCAATTTCCAATTTTTTCCTGAGGCGCATTGGGGCAAAAATGATTGGGGTTGATTGAAGGCTGAGACAGTTTAACTCTACGGTTCCGAATAATCGAAATGATTATGATGCAACCCATGAAGGAAGAAGGTGTATTCAGCTTACTAGAAGTTCGGGCGAACCTGACTAAATATTTAATTTGCACCTTCTCGAATCATTTGACAATACCTTCATGTGCCGGCATTTGATGGCAGAACGTCTTAGCAGTTAAGTTCACTTCAGAAATATTGTTTAAAATTTTATATGGGTCGAGTTTTTCCAAGCATTACTTTTCCGAATTGTACCAACTAATAAGGGCGAATTGGGCCGAGTTCAAGCCGTGAACATGGAAAGTGGTCTCCCATGCAATGCGTCTGAATTATTGAGCGCGCTAAAAATTTAAAGCGTTTTCTAGTTCTGGTAGTTACAGAATTGCAGAACTTTTAACGAATTTGCGACATTGAAACACAAAAATAGGTTAACAGTTAATGACACAAAGAGGGCTCGGTAATTGGTTCATTAAATTGTGTGCTCTATTTCAAGCAGACATTAACAGTAAGCTAACTACATTCTGAACTATGACTTCGCTCATCATCGTCGGGAAAGTCTCATTTGAGATACGCAAACGAGTAAGCCTGAATGAGCAACGATCGTGAGGCGAGGATCCTTTTTCGATGGAACAAGGACAGGTCCCTATCATTCCGCATGAAAGATTGTATAAAATCGGTGGAGAGGACGTCCATTTTGCTGGCCATCTGAAGGCAAATCTTTGCTAGCACAAAAGCAATCGAAAATGTTTCCAATGCGACAATAGTCCCATTCGCATTGTTGCTTTTGTTGCTTTCGTTACTTATATAAAAGCAAAATTTTGTTGTCACGTGACAGTTTCAGCAAAAGCAGATTCATAAGGAAAGCAATAAAAGTTACTTTTGCAAAAGTGAGTCTGGACTCACTTT
>WIXG01000839.1:0-19076 GCA_009869945.1 Mesaphorura yosii | reverse complement strand
ATGTCCATCCGGAAGGCAGTTATTGGCTTCCAAAGTTGGAACTTTTTCATATGCTAAAATGCACAGCGCACCAAATTCTCGTGAATACCCCACTGTGAGTCAATCTGAATAACCTCTGAAGTGCTCGTGTCTGGAGTCGCTGCAGCAGCTGCCCCGTTGTCAGCTGATCGGTGGACTTGAATAGTTTCACCGAGCAAGACAACGCCCGACCGGTCAATCTCCACCAGCTGCGCCATTTCGATGTTGTTGACGTCGACCTCTACGTTTGAACTCATTGTGCATGCGCTTCTTCCAGCTGAATGTGGAATCGATTCGGTCGGTCAATTCCAAGCTAACTGATTAATGATGAGATTAATTGTTTAACTTTCTCATTACAACCGGCTAATGAAGTGTACGAGTCATGCGGTTACCGTTTCAAGTAAATTTCTCACTGGTGAAGCATCGAGAAGTTATTGTCAATTGCTTGTACGTTAACGTGCCAAATTAATTACTAGTTTAGTTGCTGAATTAAAACGATTAATGCCAAAAATTAAGTGCGAGTCGAGCCGTATGAAGACAGAAATTGCAAGTTTTCTGAAACTGCCGTTTCTTATGTTCACATAATGCTAAAATACATACAGCACTCAGAATTGATATTGTCTTATGAGAAAGAACTCGCATGTCTACTCTGGCCCGATCGAGTTTCTACATTCTGCCCTGAATAAAAATCATTCAGTGGGCCTCGATTTCGCGAGTCGGGTGGATCTCCTTCGTCCTTCGAGTAATACTTGCGATGCCGATAAGTGTATCATGGCCAGAATTTCCTTCTCGACACCAATGGAAATAGGACTCCAACATTTCCACGACTTTCCTCCTTGCTTGGACTCGCAGGATTCAATTTTCGGCCTTCACGAACGATAGTCATAGTTAATAAGGAAAGTTGACCAAATGCCCTTTTGCTGAATTCAGTCAAGACTGCCCAGCTTGAGAATCCTTCAGTATTCTAATCTGGACTTTGTGGGCATTTCTACGCAAACGGGAATCTCAAACAGCGAAAGTTCCGGTTTCATTCTCGCATCAGAACATTGCGGTTGAGGGCAAAAGGCACAAGGCATTATTTTCATTGGACATACTGTAAAATGCCAATATTTCGACGCCCATGTCGATGTCGACGTCGACGCCAGGCCTGCTGAGATCAGGACCCGGGCACTTTTGGGACTCCACTTTCGTTTGTCTCATTTTCCCAATTCGGCATGACAGCCATTCGACTCGTTCGTCTGGCAATGCCAACGCACGAATACGAACATGAGTCATGACACTTCTGCAGCAGCAGTGACGACGACTTTGCTTTGCTTATTACTTGTCAGTTGGAGTCCATATGGTGTTTAGCTGTTTGGCACATATTCGCAATTCGCATTCGCACTTTCGCAAATGTGTGTTCGCGTTCTCTATTTGATTACATAACAATCAACACGACCGAGTCTTTGCTAAATTCTGTAGTCTGGGCCGAGAGAGGGTTGCTGCTCTTGCCAGCAGCAGAGCAGCCAGACTGCTCGAAGCTCTGCATTTTGTCTGCTGTTTGTGTGTTGAGAGTTGGAAGAGAAGAACCGTCGTCTTCTCGTATTCTTCGCGTTTGCAGCAGCAGCAGCGCAGCGAAAAACTCTGCCATATTCTTATTTTATTTCTGCTCGATTTCAGTCTTTCCAAATTCTCCAAATTTCCGTATTTATAAACTGTGTGCTTAAGTGCTTATCAGTGATGTGATAGTCTGGACCCTGGATTAGGCAAATTGAACAAGAATGTGGCATTTGCGCGTCGGAGTTTCGGAAAATCACTTCATTGTTCTCACGTCGATTGGGGAGCACCGACCGCCGAGCATCAACTCCGAAGACTTGTTCAAAAACTCAAACCTGTCAATCTACCTCCGCCTGATTCGAGACCCGCTCGACAACGTTAAAGGAATCTACGCGGAAAGTGTCAGCGAATACCCTCATTTGTACCCTGAAGTGTTCGAGGAAGAGTACACTCCGAGGAGTCCACGGCTCAGCAAGTAATTTGACTTGTATATAAACACTACGGACTTATCACCATTCAAACTCTCGTGCATTTGTTAGATCAGCATATCCAACTCCAATCGAATCTGAGTAATCTGAGAAGAAAGCGTTCCGTTATTGTCATTAGCATTCTCATTACCGTAGCAGTGAATTGAGGCACCAGTTCGACCCTACAAACGTATATTCTTGATAACTGGTCGCCAGTCTTGTTCTTCTGATCCCAGTCTCCAGTTCCTTCTTAGATCGCTTTGAGAGTGAACATCACAAGTTTTAACTGACAAGTATTTTAGCCAGTCGAGTCTACAATCTACAGATTCGTATTCTATTTTCTATTTCAGTGATTTCAGTCATTCTCATACCTTAACGTGCACACTCACTGCCTTTGTGTACCGAACGTACCAATCATCAGGCGCGTGGGGGAGGAGACGGACCCCATACCTTGCCAACCCCGCAACTGATTGTCGTAACCATGATTGTCGAGCAGCCAGAGCACCTTCGGGCTTGGTTGTCGCAGGTGCTCCAGCCCTTGTAAGTATCAAGTTTTCAGTTATCGGATTTAGACTTTCCACTGTCAGCATTCTTCAGTCCCCTCGCTTCTTCCTGCTGGGACTCGCCAGGCTAACTTCAACTTCGCCTTCACCAGTTTGCTTATTGTTTACGATACGAACTCTTGTGTTTTTACATAAAGGACTCTGCAATCCCTCTTGGCATAATTGCATCATGCACTGATTTTGCTATTTACTTGTTTATTGCTCGGAAATTAATTAGCGTAGATAACAAAGAACGCTATCTGCGATCTCCTTCTTTCGTCGATTTATCCGTGCTTACTCGTGACTCCATTTAAACTAAAATCCGTTCTGCTGCCTTTTACTTTCTGTTCTCATTCAATTCGAGCACTGCATTGTCACTCCGTCCCCTTTCACATTTTTACAGTGATGACTTGATTTGTAATTAATTAGTAATCAGTTGTGCTTGTTTCTGTTAGTGGACTACAAGTTTGGAATCTATATCACTAACACGCTATTATGTCACGCAGGTGCGATGCGGATCCTTTCGCCCTTGCCAAGTACGTGATTGCCCTGGTCAAGAAGGACCGGGATGAGACCGAACTTAGGAATTCCATGCGAGAACAGCTGGATGTCTTTCTTCAAACACGTAAGTGTTCATCAATCCTTCAATCAGGGTCTAAGAAGCCAAAACCAATTGAAGCTGCAGGATTTAATTCATGATACCCTTTTCATTGCTCTTTTAGAAACGGAGCCGTTCGTGAATCGTCTGTTCGCAGTATTAAAGTCGAAGGAGTATTTGCCCAACACCAGCACCGAGACCAAGCCCACCGATGTGCTGGAGATCGATTCCGGAGCCTCGTCCGACATCGCCGAGTCTGAGCACAGCGTCTCCGGCCATGTCTCGGATGACGTTTTGTCCAGTGCGGGCAGTCACAAGTCAACGGCTCCGCCAACAACGGGCAACAAGACAACATCAAAGAAAGACGAGGTGAGCCAGAACCGAAGAATCGTCATTAACCTTGCCTTAGCCTTAAGCAGATAATAGCAAATAGCAATACAAATGTAAAAGGTTGACCTACGTTGAATTAACCGGCATTAAGTGAGTAATTTGTCAATTTGCCTTCGCAGGACGATCGAGATCGGACCAAAAGTCGTCGGAAGATCAACACACGAAGTCCTCCACACCGTGATTCTCAAGGAGCTCGAGCCTACGCGAGCAGCGACAGCAGTAGATACACTGGAAGTGAAAACGACCACAAATTCACGAGATCATGGACCGACAGGAATCAACGGTTCGCATTTCTTATCTTCTCTCATTGTTACTTGCCATGCCAGGGCCTTCAACTAATGTCTTTACGTGGTTCCTCTTCTATTTCTCCAGGAGACCAATTCGAGCTCCTCGACGTCGGTCGCGATCTCGTCCACGGACCAGAAGACACCGCCACGACTACGGCAGTCGATCGAGATCCCCAGTCTACTCGTACTCCGATTCCTCTTCCAAGCAGAAGGACTCTAGTAGTGGCGGCTCCCAGAAGGGAGGGAGGGACTCCAAGGACCCGTCGTCTGCATCGGCTGGAGCTGGGGGAACCGCCAAATCAGGAACTTCGAAGCATGAGAGCGGTGGTAAGACTTAAAGACCTGATAAACTAAGATTAACGATTGGAGATCAAGACCATGACTCGGAAACTCGGATATACATTAGACAATTGCAATTGCAGGGGAGGAACAACAACCTGGAAACGCCCCACCAGGATCCAACAGATGCCGAGATTACGACGGTGAGTTGACTTTGAGTCATCCACTCCAGTCCTCAGTTTTGAGTGGTTTGCTACTTGTTCCTTCCACAGAGAAAGGACTGTGCATGCGAGGAGAGCTCTGCCCTTTCGACCACGGGATCAATCCAGTCGTGCTCGAGGAAGCAGTGAAAGGCGATTATCATCGCATGCAAGTTGAGATGCAGGAAGCATTTCCATCCAGAGTCGTGAGAGTTGGGCCCTCGGCTTACGGCGAAGGCGTCAACCATCCTTGGCCTCCCCATCCGTTTGGTTCGCGTGTATTTATGGGTAAGCATTAAACTTCTTTAGCTAAAGATAACCAGCCGCAAGTGTAAGGCATGGAAATAAGTGCGTACTTTCCTGGTTTTCAGACGGACGAGGTCCGAGGGGTCCGCCGATGGTGCAGTATCCTGCCCCACCCGTCGTCCCTCGCCTGCTGGTCGATATTCCTGTCATGGGAGTGCCGTCTCCGCAGGGTCAGGAGATGATGCCCATGGACATGCCTCTTCGGGGGATGCCCCGCGGTGCTCATCCTGGTCGTGGTTTCTACTTGGGTGGACGTGGTCGTGGGCGTGGAGGCTTCGATCGGGGAAGGCTCGGCATGAAAACCATGAAAAGCAACTGCGCTCTGCAGGTGAAGAAGATTCCCATCGAGTCGAACAACATCATGGCCCTCAACGGCCACTTTTGCAAGTTTGGCAAGATCATCAACATTCAAATCAATTTCGAGAATGACCCCGAAGCCGCGCTGGTCACATTTTCCTCGCCCGACGAGGCTTTCAGAGCCTACAAATCCACTGAGGCGGTACTCAATAACCGCTTCATCCGCGTGTATTGGCACAACAAGGAAAAGGTGAGAAGTTACTTTAACAAACAGGCTTGGAAGACGCAGAATACAAACTCTTGTCTTATTGTCTCCCTGCAGGAAAATGAAGACGGCGATGGCTCCGGAGCTGGCCGTGTGTCAGTGAAGGATCGACTTGGCGAACCTTCGGACTTCGATTCGGACAAACCACCGGGAGATGAGGGACAGATCTTTCCTCCGGGAGAAGGCTTTCCCAAACACAATTTTCCACCAGGAATTAAAAAAGACCCGACGACTGAGCGCCTAGAGGTTTGTAAATTCTTTACATTTTGAAATATTTCTTTCAATTTCAGATTCGATGAATTCTATGACATTTTGCCAATTTTCAGAAGGTCGAAGCTATCAAGAAGTCGCAGGAAATGCTCGCTGCTCAGGAGACGCTGAGGAAGGCGCTCGAGGAAAAGAAAAAGGAGACATTAAAACTCATGAATAATCTGAAGATCAGGAAACGCGACATCATGAAAGAGCACATCGAACATCAGAAGAAGCTGATCAGGAAATTGGAGACGGAAGGCGGCACGATGCCGCAGGACGAGAAAGACCAGCTGTTTGAACTCATGGCGACGCTCCAGAATACGATTGAGAAAATGAAGAGCGACCTGGATGGGACGACTCCGCCCGAATCGATCGAGACCGCAGTCGCAGTACGGCCGCTCTAAGCCTTTGTTTCTTTCCTTTAGTACAGTGACGTTTAATGCCAATTCTTGGTTGGTTGTTGCAGAGCCAAAAAGACATGCTTGACGCCGAATTGGAGCTGTACAGCAGGGAGCAGGACGGCAGTGGCAGAGACCCGTCAGAACTTAAGCGGAGTTTGGGCGGCCTGCGCTCGAAGGTGCCTGCCAAGCGAGGACGTGGTGGCATATTCAGAAACTCCCACGTTGGAAGCTTTCATCCCATGGAGAGGTACGCATTCCCATTAATAAATCAGAATCTTAGACAGCTTGCCTCTAATGGGGCATGTGACTCCTGAATTCTAAAACCTGCCTCATTCTTTTCTGGTTTCTTGCAGCAATTTAAGCCTGCGCAGCGTAGATCGTCGTACAACCGTGATTTGCGTGACCGGCTTCGATTCATCGAAATACGACGAAATTCTCACTCACTTCAAGGTAAATGCAACAGACTTTGACCATCTTCCATTATCCTCGTGGATTCCAAGTAAATGTTTTCGATTTTCTTAATTCACATTTTATTTTAGAAATATGGCCCAATAACCTTGTCAGAGCCTCTTCTGGACCAAAACGCCGTGAAGCTCACCTTCTCCAACAGGAAGGCGGCTGAACTAGCCAAGTCCAATGGGAAAGTCTTTGCTGGGCGCGCTCTGGACGTTCAGTGGGTCGACAAGCCGAACCCCGAGAAGAAGTACGTGTCCCGCGACTCTTCCAACGGCTCAAACTCCCAGCCTGACGATGTGGATGAGACTCGTACTTCGGACGTGGAGGACCATGACGTAAGTTCATGCATGCACCAAGTTGATTAAAGCGGGCAGACTAACTAAAGCATTGCTTGCCCTTTTGTGCCGTGCAGACGGAGACTTCGACGTCGAGAAGTGGAGGCCTCGGTCTGGACCAGCTGTACGACCATGACGAGGACGAGGAGACGGACGGCGAGCGGAGTTGGCGTCGATAACCAGCGAAGCCACAAGCAACAACGAAGAGCAGCCAGCAACTCAGAATACTACAAGCAAAGTACAGAAAAACAAAGCAAAGCAGCCTCCATTTGGCATCCCATTTAGAAGTAAACACGTGTGTACCGACTAACTAGAGCAAGATTCAATTCCGAAGAGTGATAAGTGATAAGAACCACCTTAAATACCTTTCTATGTTCAACGTAATCAACTCCAAATCAGTTTAGTGTTAATAGAGTTTCTGAGAGTCTGAGCCCAGTGGCGATGGTGGGAGCGCCAGCATGTTCTCCTGCCCGCCAGCTCTGCTCTGCTCTAGCCTACCCAAAATTAGTTTAGTCACTTGCATGTATATGTATGCTAGCGAAATTAGTGTAGCTGTAATTAGAATGTAATTAGAATTAGCGTAATTAAACTTAATACTTGATTTTAACTGTACAGATTTTACTTTCGTCTATTTAAGAGTTAATGTTTTAGCCGGATTGTCGCGGTAGCCGCCTCAACTCCAGATGCATGTTTATCTTTCGTATTTCAGGTATTTCGCTATTCAAGTCCCAACACTTGCAAACTTCAAAATCAGAATAAATCTTATCTTCTTTTATCTTACGCACTACTCGCCTCGTCTGTGCTGACAATTATGGGACAGTGGCTGTTGATATCATGCGCCATGCGTCATTCTGGTCCTCTCTTCTTTTGTCTCGCATAATGAGACGATTAGCCTTCAGATTAAGTCAAGTCGAAAATTGCCATTGCGTAGCGCGTCGAAGCGCAACATTGAAGCAAATTGCGAATTCGTACAGCGCAAGCTCAAATTTGTGTGTTTTGCTCGTCCTTTCCTCGTCTCACATGAATGGGCAAATAGCAAGTGGCGAATGGCGTATGGCAAATAAAGCATAATTTGACCAAATTAAGAGAGTCTTATTGCAGCTGCCGCAAGGTTTTTGCGTATGCGTGCGTGTGCAGCTGCAATTCTGGCCAGGCCTGGCCATGTTGCATCGCCATTCGCATTCGCAAGAATGGGCGAACCACAAACCATCGTCAAATGAAAAGGTGCTCTTGTCGTTGCCGCTGCAGAGCCTGATCGATGGCTGAGTGAATGCATGTGGCCACACGCAGCACGCTGCAGGTTACATCATTCGTATTTATACTCGCAAGATCATTCTCATCGTTCACAGACAAAGACAAAGACACAGCACTCAAAACTCAAACAATGGACGCTTCGGTCAGCCATTGTCAATTGTCATTTTGATTGAGTCAACTCGCTCGATCGCTCGGTAAACAGCTCTGATCTGCCAAGATTTCATTCACTCGGTTTGTTTTTATGCTACGCATCGCAATTTGCAGTGCTATTCGATCGTTAAACTAAAACCAAATTCATCAATCCTGAACAGAGCGACTGCTTTCTAATTTGATCGCAAGTCGCAATTCGCAATTTTGCAACGGGCAGGCAGACAAAGTCTGTGGGCCACTTTTCTTGTCGAGGCTCTCCCTCGCGTGTGTTTTTTTTCGTTCACTGGTTGCTCCATTAATGGCTTGCCGTGTCCCGTTAACGCATTAAAATTTAATAGCCGTCGTTCTCTCGTCTCTCCGAGCGAGTGCTGGTTTGGCTGCGTTGGTGGCTTGGTTTGATTTATGGTGGTTTTGCAAAATCGTCTTGCGTCGTATTCAGCCTTCAACCGTAAAATATCACGAGCTTAACGATTTCGTGTTTATTTCGCATTTCTCATTTTACGAGCCGAGGTATAAAAGTACAAATTATACATCGTAAGGGCGAGAGATGAAATTACAAAGATTATTCGATTTTTGTTTACTGCGAATGCGATCTTGTGTCACTTCTCCTTGCCTTGCTAGACACCTCGTGTTTTCGTCTTGGTGGCACTTCGGAATGAGCGCACGCCAACAATCGATCCACTCCACTCCGTCGTCTGCTGATTATGAGTCATAATTGTCTCTTCATAAAGGAAAAGTGCGACATGACTTAAACTTTTCAGTGGCTCTTTGCGTTGCGTTACGGCGACTCGTGCCAAGAAATTAAATCCGCATTTACATAAACGTTATGGCCGGTCGTAATTCGTTACTTCAATACTGAAGGCATCATCAAGAAATTTCTGCACTCGCTTTATTTGGGCATCGATTCGAGTCAGTCAGCATGCCTGTCCGTCGATTGTTGATCTCAATGCTCTCATGACGTGGCTTGGCTTATGGCTCACAGTTTTTGTTTTGTGAGTACGCATACGTTCGTTTTTTGGGGTTTGGAGCTTGTGTGTGGGTTTCGCACACTTTTTTGCACGTTGATTCAACGCGATTGCGTGCAATTACATCCATCGCGAGCGTGCGTTTTGGCCGATGTCTTTGGTTGCTACATTGCATTGCTACAATTATGGCCATGTGGAGTTCCGCTCTTTGCTCCTTATTTGTGAGGTCATTGCATTATGATTATCACAGCTCCTTCCAACAATGAGAGACAAACCAACAACGGCGAAAGGCCTGCGAATTAAATTACGAAATTACAACGCTCTTGAAATGTTTAGTAAAAACGTTTGGCTTCAGCTGGATTTGATTTGGCAGATTTTGCCGATTCTCGAGTCAAGACTGGAAGACTGCATTCGCTTCGCTTGACTTTGTTCTAGTCTCATGTATGCCGTTTGAAGTTTTAGAAAAGAGAAAAGGCAAGCGTTAATCAGTTGATTTGAGACGAGTAAGTAAGCTGCTCAGGATCGATACAGAGTCGCGAGCCGGGACGCCAAGGTGGTGATAAAATCGACATAAACTCGGCAATTACGATCAGCCAGCCCAGCTGTATTTCCTATTCCCGAGCTTTTAGCATTCGCTGTAAAATCGTTGGACTTGAAAACCGACTGTGACGTCTGCGGTTGAGGTTTGTGTCTTAGAAGGAAAGCACAAAAGGAACCATCGTCAACGGTCCGTGCCGTGCCGTGCATGCATGCGGGGGATTTGTCAATTGCAGTTTGCACTGCACAGAGTGGGAATTTGTACGAAATGCAGATTCCCACAAATTTGGCCATTTGGCTTGGGTGTTCGCGACGAAATGGGTGCACTTCATGAAAGGCAAGACGTGAGAAGCAAACGGACGGTAAATGTGCAATTTGCCAAAGCCAAGCCAAATTCATCAATTTTACGCTTGGGCCGTAGGTCTCGGTTGTTGCATCGCATCGGAATCCTGCCCACTAATTTCTTTTACTGCTGGGCTCAGCGCTCAAGTATTTCGTACGTGAAATAGGCACAAGATCAAAAACGAGCCCAGACCCAGACCAGAGATTCGTAATCACATAATGCAGTTTCTTTGCTTGCAGCTGTGCGAGTGAACTTGAGAACTTCATCGTCTCTGCTGCTGCTGCTGTGCATTCTCTCCGTTCGCTCTACGACTCTACGTCAACAGAGTTTTGTCTTTCCTGAAAATAAACAAAAATTGGTTCTCAGTTTTGATGTGGTTGGCATTGTCAATGAATCAATCAGTGCTACGAATTTCTGTGATATAAAACTAAAGCTCGGTACTCCAATTTAGTAAGTTGTAAGTGTCAACTCTTTGATCTTTGATCAGTGAATCTGTGGTCAAGAAAATGAGCAGCTGATAGCCGCGTGATTAGTAAATCTGTGATTGGAGGGTCAAGACGAGACAAGGCAAGATTCCAGTGATTCCAGTCAGCAGTGGCAGGCAGGGAGGCGGCACTGACCAACGGCTCAGGTCGTCGGATAGGTCGGGATCCATACGTAATCGTCCTTATCTCGTCAATTCTGCATTTCTGCACGCTTGCCCACACCTGAATTCAATCATCAAGTCAATCATTATCACTACCAACAACAAACAGCGACGACAACGTTTTAGCTGCGCTTCTTAGCTGCCAACTGCATGAGCAGCGCAAGACGACGAGAGGTCAATCATCTCGATCGGAGCCCACACGCATGACTCTACAGTTTCTGAATCAGGATGAGTAATCATACGACGGAGGAAATCTTGGAGGAGTCTTCAGTCTTCACGTGCGCCATAACCATAATCAGCCAACGATTATCACGATTTGCACAACGATCTGCTAGGCTAGAACGCTAGAAGATCCGAAACCGAACGAAAACCAACCGCATTTGCGTTTTCACCAACAACGAGAGCCTTTAGCTTCAGTTGTTAGCTCCTTCAACTCGGCGGAGCCGAATCGGAGTTGCTTTGTCCAAGAACCATGCACCTCCAGCAACAGGAGCACTGAGTTAAGTCGAGGCCTGTTCGACAATCGTATATCAATCAGCATCATTCTCCAGGGAATTCCGTTTCAGTGCCATTTCGTCCGTCGCCTCGCCTCGTCTGTCCACACATATGAAGATTTCTACCGGTTTTCCAGTTCGCAATTGCAATGACACCACCGCCAGTGTCTTCGTCTTCCGCCGTCGTCTTCGGACTGATCCTTGGCCTCTCCACCTTGGCAGCATTGGGCTTCAACGGTAAGCTTGCCCGAATGTCCGGAAGCGACCACGTCTTTTTTCTTTAGTATTTTAGTTTTAGCTCTTGCCTACGTTGCCTATTTACTCATTTACTATTCACCATGATTTGTCTTAATGCAGGGCTTGGCGATGGACCCAACGTTAAACACTTCGACCCGATCCTGTACGATTCGGCTCACGTCAAGAGCCAGCATCTGAGGAGCAAGCGCGCAATTTCGACGAGTGACAATGCAAACAACGTGATCGAAGTCAATATGAAATCTTTGGGAAGGTGAGTGCCGAAAACTCGAGCTAACCAAAACAAATCTTGCTCCAGACAAAAATTGCAATTGCAACTCGAAATTTTGTTCGGTCAGGGACTTCCCATTGAAGCTAACTGTGAACGAGGAGCTCTTCCATCCAAACGCCGTCTTCGAAAACTCTGATGGAGCGATTTCCTACGACACCAAAAAGGCAGTGGTTGGATCTCTGCATGGTAAGAATTGCGATCTGCGACTGAATGTGCTTTTGAAAACCAGTGTTTTGTTTACGAGTCTTGTTTGAATTGTTAATGCAATGCCTTTCGCTTTTCTTTCAGGTGACCCAAACTCCAAAGTGCTGGGCGTGCTTTCATCAACTGGAAGCTTTGACGGTGTAATCAACACAGGGAACGGACACGAATTTTACGTGGAGCCAGCAGACAGGTGAGTCAAGCCTTTCAGAAGAGATGCGACCTTGATCTTGTGAATGTTGAATGTATTCTATCGAATGCGTGGCTAATCTCCAAATTTTAATTCAGGTACTGGAACTCCGACCAGCTAAAGTCAACGGGCATCATCTACAAAATTCAGGACGTGAATTGGCCTTCGCCAAAGCAACAGCAAGACTTCGAGTCGTCCTGCGCCTCGCACAAGCTTCATCTGCTGCGGAAGGAGGAGGTGACCAACTCGACTTCCACGCCAGTCAGTCGGCAGGCGCAGAGACCAGCAGGAAATGCCAGAGCGAAGAGGTGGATCGTCGACACGACCAAGAAGACGTGCATGCTGTACCTGCAGGCAGACTACCTCTTCTATTCGCGCGTCGGGAGCGAGGAGGCCACGATCGACATCATGACTGGGCATGTCCAGCGTCTGAACCAGATCTACAGCGTCACAGACTTTGACCTCGACGGCGAGCCGGACGATATTCAGTTTATGATCAAGCGCATCAAAGTGTACACGAAGAACGCAGACGAGGACGCGAAATACCCGTACGAAGGCCACTACGAAGTGATCAAATTCCTGGAGCGCTTTTCAGAGGGCGACTATGACTCCTTCTGCCTCGCGTACATGTTCACATTCCGGGACTTTGAGGGCGGCACTCTGGGCCTGGCGTGGACCGGCGATCTGAAGAATGCGGGTGGCATCTGCGAGAAACAAGGCCACTTTCGAGGCGGTGTCAAAAGCCTCAACACCGGCATTATCACGCTCCTGAATTACGGGAAGGTCGTGTCGCCCGCCGTCTCGCATGTCACTCTGGCGCACGAAGTTGGGCACAATTTCGGCTCGCCTCACGACCCGGAAGGCGACAAGTTGTGCACGCCAGGCGGAGACGACGGTAATTACATCATGTTTGCCCGTGCCACGGCCGGAGACCGTAAAAACAACAACAAATTCTCGCCCTGTAGTCTGAAGAGCATCGCTCCGGTCTTGAACTTCAAAGCAAGAAATATTCACGGATGCTTCCAAGGTGAGTTCAGTTCCGGTCAATCACGAACTTAATTCAGGCGCTGGCGAGCTCTCGTGTTCCGTTCACTAATCGTGAACTTTGTTCGTGTTCATAGCTCCTCAGCCGTCGATTTGTGGCAACGGAGTAGTGGAGGAAGACGAGGAGTGTGACTGTGGCTGGGAGGAAGACTGCAAGGAGTCGTGCTGCCACCCAATGCGGAGGAGCTACTCGAGGAGGGAGACTCCATGTCGCCTGAAGCCCGGAGCGGAGTGCAGTCCGTCCAAGGGACCCTGCTGCACGGGCAACTGCACGCTCAAGTACGGAGACAAGTGCCGGGACGACAACGGCTGCAGAAACGTCGGCTTCTGCGACGGCTCCGGAGCACCGTGTCCGCCGTCGGTTCTCAAACCTAACAAGACAATTTGCAACAAGGAGTCTGTTTGCTTCATGGGAGTGAGTCCTTATTTGTCTCGCCAACTCGCAAGCATGCAAGCCTCTTGAGGACTAGTTCGTTGACATTGCATGAATTGTTATTCGGCTGACTGTTTCCAAGATCGTCGTAGTTAATTTCAGGCTGGTACCAGGCTAGATTTTGCAAAACACCACAGTTTTCGCAATACCGTAACATAAAAGGCCTCGTCTTTTCCGTGGACAAGAACAGTGTGAGCTCTACACACAGCACGCCATCAACTATTCTCGTGTTAAAGCCAGATATGCATGATGTTATTGTAGTTTCGTGGTCCATATCAGTGAAACCTGTGTCTTTGAGGAGTGAAAAAGCGTCGGGTTAATTTGCCAGAACAAAATGCAGGAGAGCCACTTGTGAAACTTAGAAGCAAGTCAAATTTAACGACAGTCAGCTGACGCTTCCACTGCAGAAGTTAGAATTGTGTTTGTTTAACTCTGCTAGTTGAGAATGCATGAAACGAGGACTGCAAAATTGATAACCTTCGCTACAGCATCGATAAATTTAGCAGTGAATTGCATTTAAGACTCTTGGATGAAGCTACCGTGCTTGTACGGTGCTGAACACTTCGTGTTAATTGCTAATTGCAGTTAATTTGGATTCTTGAGAGATGAGTTCGGCTCAGTCCCTCTTTCAGTCTCATCATAATGACTGACTTAAAACAACAAAAGTCCCTACAAAACTTGTACCTTGTCTATTGCTCACTGCTTGCAAAAATGAAGTTGCAAACGGCGTACCGAGAGAGCGACGATTGCAAAAACACTTTTGAGCCTTTGAGGCCGACTGCTTTCGTGTGTGCACTTCAGTACTTTACAGCGCAGTTGAATTTAACCAAGTAATTTTATCCACAATTAAACCATCATTTGGGACCTCACAGGGTGCTCATAACAAATTAATTGCCGATTACAATTTCTGCTTGCTTCATGAACTGCAATTGTATTATCCCAAACCATTTATGCGCCTTGGCAGAAGTTTTATCTTGGAAGTACGAACTTGATTCACAATGCTTATCAAAATTCTATGATTCAGGAGTGCACTGGATCGATTTGCCTGGCGTACGGCCTGGAGTCCTGTCAATGCAATCAAGTGGGCAACGATCGTCCAATGAAACTCTGTGAAATCTGCTGCAAGCATCCTGGAGACAACCAAACCTGCATTTCCTCCTTCGACTGGGTCGAGGAACCTTTCGACGTCCCTCCGCTGTATGCCAAACCAGGAACCCCGTGTCGAAACTATTCGGGCTACTGCGACACGTACCACTTTTGCCGAGAAGTAAGACACATTCACAAGCTTAACACCCAACTTATTAGAAAATCGGGAATTTTGGGACTTATCCTTTCGGAACCTTTTGTTCTGTTTCAGGTGGATCCGTCTGGTCCGCTGGCAACGTTGAGGAAGTTGTTGGCGGCTGACGAGGGCCTGGCCACGATCGCCGAGTGGATTGACAACCACTGGTATGTGGCAGTGGCTGCCATCCTCGTTCTAGTCATTTTAATGGTAAGCAGCAAAGCAATAGGGCATGGGATAAAGTCGATGGCCAGTATCGCCAATTGATAGTCTGGTGAGGGGCTTTAAACTTGATGATGGAATTCGTTGTTGCAGATTCTTACAGCCAAATTGTGTGGGAAATCAGCCAAGGCTCGTCTCCGCAAGCTGACCGTCATGCACAGCAACATTGAGGCGATTCAAATCCAGCGAGCGTACGTCGAAGACGGCGACCACACAGTCCATCCGACCGCGGTCAGAAAGAAAATTCCCTTCAAGAAGAAAGTGCGAGAGCGCCGTTCGAAGCCCCGAAACCAGAATGGACAGGCAAAGAAGCGGAAGGCGACGGCGGGCGCGGACAAAAGCGCCGGCAAGGGGCAAAGCAACAGCGGCGGCTCGATTTGGAAGCGGAAGAAGAGAGAACCAATCAGACTGGAGATGACTGCGAGTGCTCCAATCGAGGCGAAGGTGGACTCGGCACAAAATTCGCCAAATCCCGAAGGACCGCTTCTCGGCGCAGCCGCTGAGGTGCCTGAAGTTAGGAATTTACCGTCGACCTCCGCCGCAGCCGCGATTAGCCACGAGCCCAAAATGGCGATTGTTCCACACGCAAAGGATGCCAAAAGGTAAGAGCCCAATTAAACTCTTCCTTCTCTTTGACCTTGACAAATGAAGCCAGTCTTGGCACATTTTCTTTTCAGTCACTTTTCTTTCGCTTGAACTAAACATGTCGAACCCAAACTTTGCTCTTCTGTAAATTGGCAATTTCAACTTCAACGATGCACGACGCTCCAACTGCTGGACGTTGCGATCCAACTGAACTGATTCTTCGTCGTGGTGCTTTGTCGAAACTCCTCGCGTGCTGTAATAATCAAAATACTCCACGCCGCTACCTCAACGCTGTCTAGTCATTCATTCTGGTATTACAATTAAGTGGTGACGGTACCTTGACGTGTAAATATGAATTGTAAAGGGCTCTGGAATTAATTAGCACGTTTATCGCTTCCAATCTCTGGCATCTGTTTCTGTCTCTGTTCACTTAACCTGTACAAAGTCTACCTAACATAATTCTACTTCTCTAGATTGTTTAGTTAAGAGCCAAAAATCGCATCGCAATCGCATTGTTCTAAACTCTAATTGCAGACGGCACGGCCAAGGCGGTCGTTCCCACAAGAAGAAATCTAAGACGAACAGCAGCAATCCTACCTCAACGGAACAGACGAAGAAGAAGAGGTCCAAGCCAAAGCTCAACCCAGCAGCGGCAGTTGAAGCACCAACGTCCTCGACATCGGCTGATATGGCGCATAGCAAGCGAAGAGGCAGCCATGCCTCGATTCCTGACAAGACGACTCCAACCACACGTGGAGAGGCTTCCAAAGAAGCTGCCGTGAAAGAGAAGAGCAGCAAGGCAAGGCCCAACTTGCAAGCGATTTACAAGCCTCCGTTCTCAATTAAGCTCGAGTTCACCAGAAAATCAGCCGCCGGCAACAACCAGGAAGCGATCGGTGAAGCAAATTGTGCCCCGAAGGAGTCCAAGTTCAAATCATCCAAAACAAAACCTCCGGCAGCTAAAACGAAGAGATCTGAGACTAAAGCCCCCAAAGAGTCATCTTCCTCCACAACGTCGGCAGTGACAGGTTCTGTGCCCAAGTCGACGCCCTCCACGAGTAAATACAAGGCGGTCACCGCCTCCCTCCTGCGAAGGCGGAAGGGCCACTCGAAGAGCGGGCCCAAAAGCCCCGGTCGATCGGGCGAGCTGCAGATTCTGATTCCAAACAATTTGGAGGACGACGAGACTCTGACGCCCACAACTCCAGCGACCTCTTGACTGTCGTGAAATATTACTAATTTATTTAAGATTTCTGCTCTGTGATTTGTTAAGTGACCTACTGCTAGACAAATAGGAAATGATAAAATGCACGCAGCTGATTAATTAAGTGCGAATATGTGCTAATAAAAGTATTACGTTGTGCCCATTGGCTCCACAAACCGGCTTGTAACCGCGTGAAGGACGGTCGTGCCTTGGGGTCGAGAGTCCAGCAACTTCAAATCACGCCGTACCTGCCGATCAGCAAAGAATTACCAAGAATTAAGGTTCGTACAAGCATGGGTTCCCAGGATGCTCAGACATCAACCGATGCCACGACTGGTTGCTCCATCAAGTCAATGCTTCATCCTTCCTTTTCCCAAGTAGTCCTTCATAGTCGCGAATTGTGCCCAGGGAAGGCGGGCAGCCAGGCTGCAAATCTCATACAGCGTTCTCAGCATTTGTAATTGTGGTCGCATTCAACGCCAGGGAAAAAACTTTGATATCTCTGCAAGGCCATTATGAAACAATGTAGACAGATCTTGGCATTCTTATTTCATTGCCATTTTTTGATTCATTATTTGCGCCATCGCTTACGTCTGTTCAATTGCATGATGCTAGCAGATTAAACTCATTGTAGGCTGCTTATAAATTTTTACCTGCTCTGAGCACAAACCAATTCATTGCTGTCAGTGATGTACTTGCAACAGACGTATTCCAATCGCTTTAACTATGAATTTCACAAGTGCTTCGACTAGTTTACCATTCAGCGTCATAGAATTCAATTGTAAGTCAACCTTTTTCACTACTGACCCCTCATTCACTAATTCAACACTAAACAAATTATATTCATGATCCAGGTACTGGAAAAAGTGGCTCACCAGCTCTCGGCCACAGATCTGTGCACCCTCCGCATCACCTGCACCGTCTGGAATCAGAAATGTATCCCCATAATTAAAAGGAAACATAAGCCAATCGAGCTGGAAACAGAAAGGGCGGTCAAGTTCGTCGAGCTCATGCGATCCAGCCCACAAATTCCGTTTGGGAAATACGGGCTTGGTAATCCACTCATTTTAGTTCATGTCGGTTACGAGAGAGAATCTTTTGCTACTGGTTCATGTTTTTGAAAATCTTTCTATTTGATCTCATTCTACAATAAAATCTCTTCAAATTGATGTAACATAACCAACTTCATTTGATATTTTGGCAATCTAAATTTTCATTTGAAATGTAAAGTTACCAGTGGTCCTAGACTTATGTCGCCTAGTGTAGAATGTGTAAGTTTTGTGTCTATTCTTAGTATAATTTGATGTACCTTCAGGTCAGCCATTTTTCTGTAGTATAAAATCCCTTTTATGTATTCAAAGGATTCGTTCCTGATGTTAAGGGACAGTATTACCCTTATCTCTGACAAACGGTAATTCCTAAAGAACAGCAAATTCGAAAGTGTTAATGCACTGAAGACAGCTTAACCTGGATGATTTCACCTTACTCGGGCTCGAAATGAAGCTAGTCTATTCACGGACTGTCTTCTGGAGTTCGCGAAATTCTGACTTATGAAACTATAATTTTAATTCCTCTTAGCTCCCATCTTAACTTTCCTTAGCTTCAGTCTTAACTTTTGTTATGTTCAAGTGGTTGCGCAACGCAACCACCTTGGTCCTTCAATTTCACTGTTTTTCAATTTCACAGTGCTCTCCGTTAACCCAATTCCAATTTCACAGTTTCTCTATTTCGCAGTTTCTCAGTTTCACACAGTTTTCCACGTTAACCAAACATTTTTTCTCAGGGTGCATTTTTTTTTATTGTAAATTCGAATGAATTGTGCATCAGAAACTAAAGAGTTACGAATTGAACAACAAATTAATCATTTTAATCCGAAAATTCGTCATAAAACTGACGCGTGGTCGCCTCCGCCGCCGCCGACCATCCCTTCGAAGTTGTTCTCACCGTTGCTGATCGGAGGAAAGATTGGGTTGGCTTTGAGTTATAAGAGAGATGAGCCCCCAATTTCTTTTGGAGTCTGACGCCATTCCGCCAGACTCCGCCCTCCACGAGAGAAGGCCCCCATAATGGCGGACTTATTTGACCATTTCCTAGCTGCTTGCGGCAAGTTTGCAGGACTTTGTCCATTTCCCTCAACTGGACATCAACCATTTTCAACTTTCCATCCTTTTCTTGTGTTTGATTCCGAAGTGTACGTACAATTTGATTTTTGTCCTGGACATCACTCTCCAGCGTCTTTACTCTCCTCTCTGTTCGTTCCAGTTTTAATTCCAGTTCGGTTACTTTCTTATCCTTCTCCTTCGTTTCTTCTTCCAGGCGGTAGAGGCGGTTGAGTGCCGCCTCCAGTTTCCCATCTTTCTCTTGTAGTTCG
>WIXG01000838.1:0-19092 GCA_009869945.1 Mesaphorura yosii | reverse complement strand
AAATAAAAATTAAATTAAGTCCGCCCTTGATATTAAGCCAATAAATTAATTACCAGAGCATGTGCAGCATATTTTATGACCCTTTTGAATTGAGACAGGCCATCATCGAGGTAAGGCTGGTAAATTCTTTCCACGTCATAACCGCGTTCATCTGAAGACCAGGAGCAAAATGGAAATTACCGCCATGGAAGGCTGTGATTTTGAGAATTTTGACAGTCGAGGCTGTGCTCGACCCGATGCTCACCGACGCCGTGGAAAGGGTCAGCAAGACCGCAGTAAACGTATACTTTCTTGTCTCGCAGATTGTCTACGTTGTCAATGAGCCCGCTCATGTTGTACTTTCGGATGTGCTTCGCCGAGTCGGCCACGCCCGGCGACGGACCGCTGCTCCCATCGTAAGGCTTGCTGTGTACTCCGTTGTACTGATAATAAACTGATAAAGCAACAGAAGATAGACTAGCCACGCGGCGCTTACAAGTAAGAATCTTCACGCCACGCCCTTTTCACGAACTTACGACCAGAAAAGATTCCAGCGCCCAGCAATTCTTTGGAATGCGCAATTTGGAAATAATGGACGAGTGTCGCTCCAGACGAATGCCCTGACGCTGTGATTCGACTCTTGAAGATGCGATACGTGTCTGCAATTTGCCGTATGCCAGGAACTCGCTGGATAAGAAATCAAATTCGAGCAAGTTCGACGGAGCTGTCTTCTTACTTACCCAAACGAGCCTCTTTTGCTTCGGCGGCACTTCGAAAAAGTATTGCAAACAGTGACTGAATTATCAAAACTTTCTCGAGGCGCAGCATTTTTCTAGCCAGGGGAAAAGCTATAAAAAAAGATACGATACAGATTTCGAAATTAAACTCAAGGCCGACCTGGAAAATCGTGAATGGGTCCGTGAGTCAATGACAGTGTGGATCGGCTGCAGTAATCGCACCTGCATGCACAGTGTTTTTCATCGCCAAATTAAGTAGATGCAACTCTCTTGCAATCAAATTATTCCAATTACTAAATACATATTTAGGGGGAAATTAGTACACTGCAGCTTCGCAGCCACCTCATACGAATTTTTGTACGTGAAATCGTATGAATCACAGTCGCCAGACGAAAATAAGACCTCCATCTTGTGCTGCTTCCTGGTGTCAATAATCAATTTTACTGCCAAGTTCGCGTTCAAACAAGCTTCCCGGTATGAATTCTTTCGTGGTCAGCGTGGTTCATTCAGCGTGTTTTCGTAAATCTGTTCAGAGGCTTCTTTTTATCAGCTCCAGCGACCACAAGTCCACAAACAATTCGAAAAGAGAGTTAATTTAATTAATTTTAATTACTGTCAAATGCGAATATCGACTTGGCAAGCCATTAAACTACGTCTCAGCTTTGTTATTTCGAGTTTACGTTCTCAGTCATAATAATGAAAAATGCATTACAATTGTCTTTCAGTCTGTATTTCGACGTAGCGTGGGATAGCTGAATGCTGAATTGACCCAAATTGCATTTCGGTTGGGCTCCATTTCCAGAATGGCAACCAGAAGCCTCTTCGCAATCACTCTCCTGTTGATGATTAGCACGTGTGTTCTTGTTCTTGACGTCTGTGGGGCAGCTGAGACTGAGACTGCAGAAAGCGACAAACAGAAGCCGAAGGCCAAGCAAAGGCAGGATGTTGACGGTAACTCAGTCAAGCCAAACGTCAATGCCAAAGCCTGGCCCGTGTAATTGATCTACTGTAATCTGCGTGCGACAGATTCGGATTCGTCTTCATCCTCCTCCTCGTCCTCGTCATCCTCTTCTTCGGAGAGTGATGAAGGGGCCACCGGCGCCAAGGCCCAGGCGTATTCGTCTACGCCCGTGCCCGACGGAGTGGAAGAAATCAGCGCGGAGGGTAACGGCATCGACGGCGAGGCGGATTTGGATTTGAATGGAAACCCTGGTCGCGACTCACTTTAAGCTAATGGCTCTCGATTTCATCGGAATATCAATAAAATACAATTTGCTTGTTCACTTAATTAGCTTTATTTTCCAAATTTCTGCATTAAGATCGTAATCACACGCTTGGTCGCTTAGTAGCGACTGTTACCGAGTGGCCAATCGATGGCTCCGCCAAGATGGTTCATAGCCGGGAGCCCTCCGTTGTACAGGCGACCTTCCTCGCGTTTTTCACGACTGTCGCGTTCCAGATAGCGGCGACGCCCGCCGCCACGACGGTAGCGGTAGTAGTCGTAGTCGCTCGAGTCTCCGGAGCCCGAGTCGGAGTCGCCACTGCTACCGCGGCTGTCGCTGCGACTGTCGTCATAGTCGTCATACGAGCGGCGGGCGGGGCGGCGTCTGGATGACCTGCGATGGCGACGACGGCTGGACACTCTGTCGCGAGAGCGGTCACGGTCAGGCACGTATAGTTTGCGTCGGCGGGTCCGCGGTCCACGCTCGGAGTAGACGACGTCTTCGACTGACTCATTCCGTGAATCATCTCGGCTGTCGTCGACGTCGGAGTCATCATCGTCAGCGCTGTCGTTGTCCTCATACACGACTCCCTTCCTCTTCCTGCCCTTGCTTTCCCCTCCGTCGTCTTCGACCACCTCCTCGTACAGACGACGAGACTTGCTGGAGCCGCTCCCACCGCCGCCGGCGTCGGTCCCGTTGCTCGCTCCCCCGGTGCTGTTCGAGGAGCCGTCTGAAAGACGGCGGAGTGTGCGCCCTATGCAGAAAACGCAAGGTCAAAGGTCATATTATGTTAAGGTTGCGTTGCCCAAGAAATTCGGCTGTTTTTACTTACGACTCCTGGCCTCGGCGATGGTGAGGGTCGTCGCCAGCAGAACGAAGGCGACTAACAGTAGAAACTTGTTCATGGTGCGTGCCCACTCGCTGTTGCTATCAGAAGAGGTCAGTTCAAAAAGTGAATTTAAAATGAGACTTTGCTGGTGTCCGAGTCCGTATTTATGCTTTCCTGCCTTTGGAGGCATTGGAGGAAGCTCTGCCCGTGAAGCCGGCGGCGTGGTGGCAGGCCCTCAAAGAACCTGTAAACATGTTGATGCTGATGGAGATTCTGGCCTTTCTAGCCTTGAAGTGTGCAGAGAAAAGGCAGCGGGCCTCCTCAGACAAAGAATCGATGACCATCGAAAGTCAAGTCAGGTGTTTGCATGTCTAAATTGTGCATGAGTTTGTGTATGTGCTGATTCGCTGATTTTTGGCACCGCTACCACATATGGCCGTAACCGCTGATGTAGAAGGTCAATTTCATTGATCCTTGCTCTGTCAAGGCGTGTGTATGCCACCGACAATTAAAAAAAAAATTAATCAAGACTTAATTTATTCAGCCAGCCGAGCGCTTACTTCTATGCAAAATGCAAGTTGCATTTCATGAATTAAGCAGCCAATTGATTAAACAATGGGCCCATCGTATCAGCCCACTTTTGGTACCCGCCCTCGGTCAAATGAAGCCCGTCGTAGAAAAGCGATGTTGGCACGACGCCCCAGCTCTCGCTGAAGCTGCCAAACATGTCGAGGAAGAAGATGCTGTTTCCGTTGTGCAGCCTCGCGATTTCTACGTTGATATCCGCGATGCGGGCATAATTGGCCTCGCCGTTTCGTGGGAGAATTCCGAGGAGCAGAACCTTTGCGTTGGGGATCAGCTGCCTGAAGGTGCTCACGAGGGTGCCGATTCCGCGAGCGATTTCGGTGTTGTTGGCTCCGCCCAGGTTGTTTGTCCCGATTTTGAGCACGACCAGCTTGGGAGAGAGGCCCTGAACTTCTCCTTCGATGACACGCCAAAGCACGTGTTGAATTTGGTCTCCACCGATTCCGTAGTTGGTCACGCCGAGTGGGCGGTAGAGCTGGTCGAAGATGGGGCGCCCGTTTCCAGCCCATCCGTCAGTAATACTACAAATTGGATAGATTTTAGTTAAAAATTGCAAACTGGATTAGATCCAGTTTAACATCAGTCTCCTCTGTTGAATCTTACCTGTCTCCGTAAAACAGAATTGGAATTTGTGGGTTGGCCAGCGTGTTGGCCACAAAGCCTTCATGACGGTTCAGCCAATTCTGGTCGGGTCTCGGCTCCGGGTCGCTTGGTCCAGCTATCAGATGACAATATAATTATTGAGAAAGGCCTATCAGAGAATGTTCGCTAGGTGAGCTGGAGTTCGATTAATTCTTACCCTGAACGGCAAGAACCAAGGCGAAGAGCACGGTAACGACGTACTTGAGCATGTTGAGGAGCAGCACCTTCAGCAGAGCAGGCAGGAGACAGGAAACTGAAAGGTTTGCAGTGAAGGATTCCGAGAGCCGAGCAAAGAACTGTGCTCGAACTGACTTGGTACCCGGAATTTATACATAATTACAGCCTCGACCTGTCATCTGGCTGGTGATGGCTGATTGGTGGATTACGATAACGAATTTCTGTTTCTATTTCGGGAGCCAGCAGCCACTTTTTGGAATTGATGCCAAGTAACGCTTAACTTGTTAATCTCCGATTTGGTATTGCGTCAATGGGAGCACTCGAAAGTCGGTAGAGACTCGCACCACTGTAATCCACTGGGCAGGTGACCGTGTCAATGGGAAGGACACTAGACCAGCTTTGAGTTTTGACATTGACGTAGGCCCCGTCACGTAGGACAGGACAATATTGGCCTCTATTCTACTACAATTCTCTATTGAGAATCTCGTGACGAGCCAGCTGATGAGAGTCGAAGCTTCAATTTGATATTTGAGGCTCACAGCTGGCGAAACCTTGATGATAGCCAATCGCCACTCAAAAACTGTCAATTCTTCCATGAAAGCAATTTTATTCAGGTGATTATGCAAGAGTCCGTCAAACACAATTACTTCAAGCCGCGTGCAAACCCGCTCGTGTACTATTCTTTTCAAGAAGCATGATTGATCGATTTTACTCGTAATTACTGGGTAAGCCGGTCAAACAACGGCGCCATCAACTCAGCCCACTTCTCATACCCCGCGAGGGTCAGATGGAGCCCATCCGAGAAGAGTGAGACTGCGACAGTGCCCCACGGCCCGGCGAAGCTGGCAAACATGTCCAAGAGGAAGACTCGACTTCCATCGTCCAGTCGTGCGATGTCTGCATTAATCGTCACGACCCGGTTAAAATTCTCTAGGCCGTCTCAAGGCAGAATTCCAAGGAGCAGAATTTTAGTTTCTGGCAGCAGCTCGCAACGCAGCCTATTCACGAGGTCCACGATCCCGCGTGCAATGTCGGCGTCGTTGTGGGCGTACAGATGGTTCGTCCCGATGATGAGGACGACGAGCTTTGGACGGAGGCCCTGTACTTCCCTGTTGATCACTCGCCAGTGCACCATCTGAATCTGGTCACCTCCAATCCCGTAGTCGATAACACCGCGCGGGGCGTAGAGTCGGTTGAAGACGGGGTAGCCGGTGCCCAACTCGACTTCGGTGATACTGTCGCCTAAAAAGATGATGGGACCGACGGATTCGCGATTGTGTTGGCCACGAAGCCTTCGTGCCGCCGAAACCAATTCTCGTCATCCCATCGGGGTTCAGGATCGCTTGGCCCAGCTGTAGGCGAGTATGAAAATGAACTCAAGAAAAATCCTGCAAATTTTTATAGACGTGTTTCACTTGCCCAAAACTCCGAGCACGGCCAAGGCCAAAATTGCGTGTGACTTGTACATTTTGTCGAATCGCTGAACTTTGAACTGAAGACGACACAAAAGGTAAGGAAGGAACCAACTGCTGCAGGACTCAAGTCAACCATTGTCAATTTATATTTATTGCATTCGCAAAATTAGCAATTATCGACCCTGCGAACTGATGACTGATTGATCGAACTGAGTTCTTGGCAGAGAAGGGGCGGACCCGGGGATGATACTTGTCGAGTAAGTGAACTGACAGCCGCCATGATGAATTACTATTTGGAGTAAAAAATTAGAACACTCAAAAATTCACAAGTCAGTTTTTCCTTGGCTGACTGAAAGCAAGGCCCGTTTTCCATTTCAGTCGAATATTTGATTGGAAACAAAACACGAGGTCCAAGTGGAGTCACGCCTCAATGAGAGGAAAGGTCGTAATTGTAAATGTTTTTGTCTGGGGACAATTTTTCTACTTGAGGAGTAAACAATACACTTCAAACCAATACTGAAGGACCGAATATCACAACGGGGCAGGCTGCAGTTGCGATTTATGTATAACAGAGTTAGCCGTTGATAGTGATGCAATTTATAATTTTGGAATCACTTTTCGTGGCAAGTTCCATTAAAGCTCTCGATAGACAATGACATTGGCAATGGAAATGGCACTTGTTTTATGGCAGTACGGTAGCAGAATTCTCGGTATTGATTGATAGCGATGGCGGGTACGTGAAATGGCGAATTTCGCGCTGATATCTTCGTATTCTCAGCTTGATCGATCTTCCTGCGAGCACATCACTCAAAAATTGCCAATTCCAAGTCACTGCCTTAAAATAAAACAATGCATGGGAGATGCTTTTAAATTTAGTCAAAGAAACATGAGTACGAGAAAGAATTCATGCAATTCCATCTTAATTTTATGTACGAGGCAAATGACTAGCCGTTTATTCTCCTTATCAATAAAATACTTGCTACATCTTTGGATAGTTTTTATTGGGAAAGGCGATCGAAGAGAGGCGCCATCAATTCGGACCATTTTTCGTATCCCTCCGTGGTCAGATGAACGCCGTCCATGAACAGCGATTCTGGGACGGTGCCCCACGGCCCAGCGAAGCTGGCAAACATGTCCAAGAAGAAAACTCGGTTCCCATCGTCCAAGCGGGCAATCTCCGCATTGATTGTCACAATCCGGTTAAACTCGGTCGCGCCAGTTCGGGGCAGGATGCCAATCAGCAGGATTTTCGTGTCTGGAAGCGTACTCTTGAGCCTATTCACGAGGTCTACGATCCCGCGCGCGATGTCTGCGTCGTTGTGCGGGTTGAGATTGTTTGTCCCGATCATGACGACGACGAGCTTTGGACGGAGGCCCTGTACTTCCCCGTTGATCACGCGCCAATGCACGTGCTGAACCTGGTCGCTCCCGATCCCGTAGTTCACGACACCGCGTGGGCCATAGAGCCGGTTGAAGATTTGGAGACCCGTGCTGTGCCAACGTTCGGTGATACTGTCCCCGAAGAACACGATGGGAATCCGCGGGTTCGACAGCGTATTTGCGACGTACCCTAAGTGCCGTTGCATCCAGACTTCGTCATTCGGGCGAGGCTCCGGATCGCTGGGTCCGGCTAGCAAGGAAAATGGTATTTACTAATTAGACAAAACATGCTGCCCCATCATACAGTTTCCTCACGCTTTCCTATAATTTTGCTTACCAAATGCGCCGAAAGCCAGCAGTAGCAAAACGGCGAGCGACTTGTACATTCTGGGAGCTGAAAAATCGAAAACCGACAAAACAAAAACAACTGCTATTCAAATCCAGGAATCCTCGTCTATTTATTGCTCAATTCGCTTCGTACGCGACACGACACTTCAAATGATGAGTTATTAATTTGCAAATCCCATCAATCAATCATCTCAGCTCTCATCCTCCGTGTTTAGTTGTCTTGTTTCATTTTCATGGCATCATCCTTTCACGTAATTTCGCGAAATCGCATTGGCACTTGCCGTACCATTTGATACACTTCAGCTCAGCATCGGAAAATATTAATTAAATGACGACTGGTGATATTTACCTTGATTTGAATTGCAGGAATCATTGGTATATTAATTCCCTCTGAATTTTCCTCAAAGCCATTGTGTATATACTTGATTTGCTAAATGATGCTGCTTCGGAGTGGTTTGCATTTTTGACTGGGTCAGTCAAGTCGTCAAGTTTAGTGATAAGGATTGTAAATCAATCATTATAGTTTTCACGGCTCAATTCTTTTCTTTGAAATCAACGAGTCAGGAAAATTAAGCCCTCAGAAAGTACACAATTTCCTACTCCTCTTGGGATGAAACAGGGGAATTTGCTCTACGCGTTCAATCGATGGTGCCCTCCGATATTGGACTCCGATAAAGATCCACATATTTTAGATGTTTCTCTGAAGAAACAGGGTACGGTGATAAAAAGTGGGCCTATAGATGTGGCAACTCCTTCGCGTCATCCCCAACCTGGTTCTTCAGAATCTGAGAACGCAGAGAATCGAGGCCACCAGCACTGCCAGGCGCGACGGTCTTTATCCCATGGTGAAGCTCCGTGCCGCAACAGGAGGAATGGTAAGGCCCGGGTCCAGGAGCTCCGGGTAGTCCGCTGGTTCAGGATGAGCAGGGTGTTTGGTAAGAAGCGCCTTCCAAGTCTTGTTGTCGTAGGGGGCGATGGTGTCATCTGACTCCAGAAGGCGCAGGGCTCCCCTCACATCCCTATCAGCCAAAAATGTGTTTTGTGAAAATGCCAAATTCGAACTCCGCTTAATTGTTTGTGATAGACAACAGCATTATGCTAGTGGCAAATTAATTATTCAGTTTTTATACAATTTGTTTATGTGAAGTGAATGTGAAGGGTTCTCAACACTCAAGTCAAGAACCTACCACTTACCATTTTTTTTGTATTCCATTGTAATACATTATAGGAGTGAAGAGTTTCTCCGTAGATCTGTTGTTCCCTGGTCACAATTGAGTTGTATCGTAGTGTGACACATTTTCTTTACTCTCTAAAATCAACCATGTTGAATGAATTATCTTGAACTGCTGATTGCCTGGTTAGGATCACGTTCATTCTTGGGCATGACCTCTGAGCTCTGCATGGCTGCCTTATGGAGTAACTTGACCTCACATTGACATTTGACCAATGAATACAATTTTAAAAGGCTATCACAACATCACTTGACGTTAATTACGTCTTTAGTATTCTAAAGTTCAATCACAAGACAGATTCACACAAGTCTCGATCGAATTATGTGGCTGTCAATTCAGCCGCCGCCAAGGTGCTTGAAGTGGTTCCATCAGTGTTTCGCCGTAGTATTGATTTTAAGGATAAAACTTGGAGGAGCTCAGGATCACCACAACGTGCACTACAATGAAACACACAGTGTTCAATTTGAACACGATTGTAAGTTCGCTATCAAAATTTACTAGGTAAATTCTTTGCAGGGTAGTTTCTGTTTAATTTAGATTGTAAACTGGAATCCCACAAAAGCTTGTTCACGTCTGGTGGCGTCGGACAACGCGTATATCACTCCGCAGCTTCGTACAGGGATACAAGTGGCGTACTGACTATATTTGTAAGACTACGAGGTGTCCAAGACGGTTACATATTTCTTTCCCAGACCACACACGTGGAGGACGTGTCCCTATACTGGATTATCCTTGGCTCTCACAAAAATACACTGTCTTGGATACGAAGAGGTAAAGATCAGAGGGCCACGATATTTCGCATCGATACACCAGGAATTATGAGCGGGGACGAATGGCGAGGATTTATTTTCAAATACTACGGCCGCCGTGGGGCTGATAACGCTGGGCGACTTTCAGTGTACTACGAAGGCAGTGGTCTGGAATTGATGTCCTGGCATGACCCGTCTCCACTGGACATAAATTGGGTATCATTCTCTACTTACAAAACTTGTGATCTGGAAATCGCATACGATTGTCAAGCGAGGGATTCCTACTCGACCGTGAACGAATTCAAGGGTCATTACAATTCTACTGATTGCGTCGAGTTGGATAGAGGCGTGGACGACGCAGAGGTTTCCACGGCAATAACCTTAAGAGGGAGCAGCAGGATACATTTGCTGGTTTTCGTTCTATTGCTGGTTGCTTCCTTTCCTTGCCAAATTTAATCTGTAAGTAAACCCTTTTCATTTAGGAGGTTTTAGGCGTCCTGTTGAATTATTTATCGAACTGGAGTTAGACTCAAGCTTTGAATTTAATTTAGCTAACGATATCCAACGAGTAATTTGATCCTATTAATTGTGTACACGTTGTATATGAAATGGACCGCAACTTTCTCAGTGTCAACCCACAAATCCTGACTGTACTCCTCTTCAGCCATCAGCGCTGGGTCGAAAAAATGTTCAAAAATGAAGTCGTCTTAACTACTATTTGAGAGAAAATGTTGCCCAAAATGATTACTTCACGGACTGCATATCGCCCGATCCGATCAACTCCAGGCACTGAAGCGAAATGAGTGGTAATAGCTGAATGCTTCTTTTCCCGCATTTTCAACAAATGCAGCATCGGGGGCATGATTGTGGCTGAAAGGCTCATTTACCACTTCGACAAGAATTCCGTCTTCCACGTCCTCAGCACTATGAAGCCGACCCAAGCAACGCTGATGGCGCCTGTCCTTGCAAAGCCAAATCCTTTTCCCAACCCCATTCTTGGCAAAGTTGTAAGAGCAGCTTTGGTAGGTAAGAACTTGAGTGCCCTTCTGATTAGTGGTAACTTTTGCTATTTCACGTCCTCTTCCCAGATAAAATATTTCAAAGTATGAAAATAATAAAATCAATTATTTAAAAACCTTGTCTCTTTTAACGGGTACAATTACTCAAAATTTATTAACAATGCGTGTTATTATCAACCTTGATAAAATAGAATTTCAAATTTTGTAGTATCCGCGCACTACATGAATGATTTGTTCTTGCACTTCGAGAAACTTCAATTTACTCCCATTGTGGTCACGGCTTCAATTCTTCGCCGGACCATAATTTTTGCACGATTTTTCTTGCCGCAATCGAGACTTTGAGAAATTCTAAACCTTTTTTGTCTCTGGAATTTTTACGTCACTTCGCTCCATTTCCAAGTTAACTTGGAAACAAAATTTCCAAATGCTCCCAGCTTGATAGGGGGTTGTACTCCAAAATTTAGTCGCTTTCTTTCGCTCTAGTCAAAAAAATAAATGACAAGGCGTCCCTTACGAAAGTTCAAGCGCACTCCCAGGGCACGTAAGATTGGCGTGCATAAAATGAAGACGCAGAGTACGAATTTGCTCCATCGAAACGGCTGCGCCTCTGAAATTACAAGGACAATCAAAAATAACGACCAAGGATATAAGTAAGTTCAGGTTCAGTTACGTTTAATCATGTCCAACCACTACGTTGATCATGTTTAACCGTGTTTTGTCTTGTTTTGAAGGCTCACCGCCTGCGAATCATTGCAGCCTGTGACCTACGTCTACGGCAAGTAAATGTTGGTGATCAAATGCGGCGATCGACTCCAGTTCGTGGACACGTTTCCCGCCGAATCCGCCGTCGCCTCCAAACTCGCATACTGGAAGGAGTGTGTCACCGCGGCCTCGAAGCCGAAGCCCATCAGTGTCCTCTTCCTCGAGGTGGACACAGTATCCTGTGCACATACCTACCGCTCCCTGCCTCGCACCCTCGACCACGTGACGTCCAAAATGGGGTTCCACGGCATGAAGGGCTTTCACTTCGTCGGCGACACGACCCTCCCGGGTTTCATGGCCCTCCTGATGGGCAAGACGCGGGAGGATGTGCGGGGCGACTGCGCCCCAAACTGGTTCGCCCCTTGTCTGGAAGGATTTCGACGCGGCGCCCTACGTGACAATGTACATCGAAGACGCATACCAGTCCTTAATTTGGGGCCCCAACGGCGGTTTCGAAGCACCACCCACAGACTACTGCATTCACCCCCTACTCATGGCGGTTGACCCAATCAGCAAGAAGCATTCGGCCAAGCTCTCGATGTGAGGGCGTCTGAAACCATGAAGCGCCGCCCTGCACGGAGCATGCGCCTCCGAAGAGGGTGTGTCCCAATTCATGGCGCGATACACACGTCGATTCGTCGAGAATTTCAGCGCGGCGCGAGTACCCTTCTTTTCGTTCACTTGGTGGATGTATCCCTTCCACGGCTCCATCATCAGCCTCGCCTCCATCGATGGCGAGCTCCTCCACTGCTGCAGGCGCTCGAGAAGAATGAGACGCTGCTGGAAGAAACGCTCATCGTGTTGGTCGCTGACCACGGCGAACGATCAAACGTTTTCTTCATGCGTCCGATGGAGGCATACGTCGAAAGGGCGACATCAATGCTCTTTATCAGGCTGCCCGTTGTCCTTCGGCGTCGCCATCCGGAATACGCAGAGGCGCTCAAGTGCAATGCGAAGAGACTGGTCACGCCCTTTGACTTTCATAACAATCTGCTTAATTTACTGCACCTGCAGGCACAGGTACCTCAGGAACAGGGCGCTTTTGCCCTCGTTCTTGAAGACCGATCGAGTCTCTTCCACCGCGTGGCTGGGGGCGGCGAGGCGCTTCACATCGCTTCCGAAGTGTGCGCTTGCAATACTACCCCCGACGACTTAGACTCAGACTCGAGGCCACTGGCGGTCCTGCTCTTGGGCAACAATAAACTGATGCCCACCGTGCGGAAGGCGCTGAACCGCGCCGTGAAGGAGGGCGGCTACGAGAAACTATGCGCAGGCTGGCGCACCGACTCTGACTCGCTCCTCTCATCTCATTTCTTCTCCAACGCCTCCAGGACTGCGGACGTGTTCCTCCAGTTCAAGGCACTCCACTCCAGGCAAGCTTCGAGGTCAAGGTTCGCCTCTATCATGAGCCGGAGCAAGGTGTGTTTGAGAAGGCAGAGATGCTGGGCGTCTTTACACGAATCAGCAAATACGGCGAGCAAAGTGATTACATTTCGAGCAAGACGGATCGTGATAAGAAGATGAAGGAACTCTGCGTCTGCAAAAAACATAAAACTAAGCAATAAAGCAATAACAGAGTTTTTTTTATTCATTTTTCATGGAATTCAGATTCAAGGAAAGCAATTAGCAATCTTTAATGATGAGAGAAAGAAATGAGGAGCGTGGTGGTTCCGTTGAGGAAGAAGTCTGCGAGCGTTAGTTTGGCCTGTTTCTCCATGTAGTACACTCCCCCGACCCCAAAGCGGAGGGGGACCAGTGAGGAGGCCACCCTCCTCATCAGCCCTCGTCTGCCCTGATGCTGCCCCCGTCCGCGCGTGTGTTTGAGTCTCCAGATGAACTCCGTCGACACTTCCCACAGCCTCGAAGTGGCGTTCGCGGCGGCGCCCACGAGCAGGAAGAAATACGTGGCAATGACGAGGAAAGCGGCAGCGGTGATCTGCACCTCCATTGTTATTGTATTGTTATGGAGGTGGATCGCAGTGAGGACGGCAATCATCGCACCCAGGCTAAGGCAATACTTGAGCAGCGGGACAATCGTCATGCAAAAGGTTCGGTTGAAGAAGTTGGCAAGGATCCAGAGGGCACGGTAGCCCGCCACAGCCTCCGCCCACCCTTTATCCTCCTCCTCCTCCTGTTGCCCCTGCGTGGTCACGGTCAGGGTTGTCTTGGTCAGCACGAAGAACATGAACACATACGCCTGGCAGAAGCCGAGGACGAGGACGGAGGCGAGGAAGTGGAAGAGGGTCAGCCCCACAATCGCAGCACACAGGCACGGTTGGAGGTCGAGGAGAAAGAGGAGAAAGTGCGCCTCAATGCCGCCAATGATGAGAAAACCAAGCGACATGGCTGCGAGGAACAAATACTGAAGCAATACAAAGAGGTACTCACGCCGTGCGACAGCAGCGGAAAAGGCAGCGGCGGCGCCCTGGTGACATTGAACACGGCGCCTGTAGGTGCGGTTAAAGACGAGGAGTTGGTTGTATAGCGTCACGAGACTCGTACTCTGTGCTGCAAAGGCCGCGTGACCCACCGTCATGATGAGTGTGGCCAGGCCCATGAGGGAGTAGAGGATTTTGAGGAGGAGGTGTACGCGCCCGAGGCCCGAGGCGGCGGACCCGACCTCGAACACTACCCAGAGTCTGAGCCATGCGCTCGTGAAGACTGCGGCCGAGACGGCGAGCAGCGCCGCGTGACCCACGGCACGCCGCCGGCTCTTTCGTGGTCGTGTGGGGGAGCCGCCGCCTCCACTGGGGCCGAGCCAGAGGAGATCGAGGCCCGAGTCCCATTCCGCTTCGATGGCGTAGCAGAGCGAGCAAAGACGCGGGTAAAGGTGCATAAACTGCAGCTCGCGTTCGGTCGTCATTTAACTGATTGGCTCGCTGAATAACTGAATACGGCGGAGCACTGGAAAATACTGCGAAATATTGAAACAGAGTTCGCAGTTCGTAGCAATTGCCAAGTCAGGAATAATTTAATTTAACGTGTGACAAGAAAATGCAATCAAGATCCAAGATCGTATCGCGAGACATGCGAGTGTCTCGCATGTCATTTGCAATTTGCACGCATAAAGCCTATGTTAAGGTTTGTTTTGAAGGTCGCGTTGCTTGTGACCTGCAAAATTCAAATGTCACTGCATGCCTTGCTTCATGCTAATGCTTCAAAACTTGATAAGACTGATGATAGGGCATCCAATAACCGCAGGACGGCAAATATGATATTTGCCGTTTCATGGTTAGTTTCCCGGCTGTGTTATTGAGTTTGCGATTGTTTGCTTAATTTTTAATGTTGATTGCCAAATCGTTGCCAATTAGTGAGCCGAGGAATACAAATTGAGAATGCTATTTATTTTTTATTGAATTTTATTTAGAAGCGAAAACCGCGAACGTGTTTGTACGTGCAATTTTCGTCTTTCACTTGCGCGGAAACCGCAGTGCGGAGTGCAGAAGTGCTGCACCAGTTCCTTGGAGGAGGAGTCAAGCTCAGGTCGGGCCGCCAAGTCGCAAATGTGGAGCAAATCAAAGTCAAGGCAGTCGTCGTCAAGGGAGAAGCGAGAGAGGAGCCGGCACAGTTGCCAAGCTCCGCTTCGACTGGGACGGCGCTGGGGGCTTCTGTTCTTCGGAATAATTTGGTAACTCTTTAAGCAGCAATTAAACCGCAATTAGGTGAAGTTATGTGGCAATAATTATACTTTTATTGTATGAAGCTGTTGAAGACCATTGCAAGACAGCTGCCGCCTAAAACCCTGAGCAGTCTCCGTCAGACTTGCTCCGACTGGAATGGAGCCTTGATCCCAGAGCTGCAGCTGAAGAAAGAGATTCCACTTGTCAGTAACGAAGGCATGAGGAGATTCGCGGAAGCGATACGAGCCAGCGTCGACGGCGAGATTTCCTTTGGCAAATACTACCTCAGCTTGAACAATTGCACCGAGGGAAACTATCTTCGACTTTTACTCCGTCTGCGGCGCCACCATCTGGAGCATTGAGCTCCGAAGGCCCAGAGTGGCCGTGTGGAAGGGCGGACGACCAGTTCCAGGCTTGGACTTTGACCTCATCCGCGGTTGGGTCAGTCAACGTCACCATTGAACGCGGGGATGCAACTTATTTTTGGCCACGTGTTGAGGAAATGAATTTCCCAAGTCAATCAACACAATCGTGGATGATTAAACAAGACGGCGTATACACGCAGGATGGCTCTCGTGATTTGACCAGAGCCATGTCCCCGATTCTCGATTACAAATGGTAGACAACGGCAACGATTCGTGGCTCAGAGCTGTAGTTCGGACAATTTCCCGTCTCAAGCAATAAATCATATATTGATTTTAATCTCACAGAGAGATTGTGAAACATGTCTGACTGAGTGTTTCTTGTCGTACTCACATTCACGGGCAATGACGACAAGCTTAATTGTGATCAAAGCTTAACTAGCAATGTGCAAAAATGAGTCAGTCCATGAATTGCCCAGAACTCCAAACTGCCATAGCACTTTGAGCCCAGTTTCAATGGGTCACGTCGATATCTCACTCACAGAAAGGAATTTCACAAACACTTGTCCACTTGTTCTGCTGTCCCTTATCTCCAATATCAATTTGTGTCACCAGAGTTGAGTTGACGTGTCCGACAAATTGACATTGAGCAACGCGAGCACGCATACGTGAATTGCAAATCTGAAGTGGGATACACGTATTCATATTTTACACCGACGCCCAAACCAGACGTCAACCAGATTTCGCGAAGTTCGCCAGCTTAATTAGATTTGGACGCAACTTTTCAGCAAGTAAGAATATAGACACAGCATGAGGGCCTTTGTGTCTTTGCTAATTGTTGAGCTGGCCATGGCCATGGGTAACTTTGGCGTGAATTCGGAAACGATTACAATCACGGGTAAGTGCTTAAAGGTTAGGCACGAAAGGCGACAGTGCAGAGACTGAGATTGAGCCGAACAATTCATACGATTGTCATTTGCCTTAATTGCAGATGAACACCTCTCAAAACAATTGGTGGCGCAAACGTTTGTCGACCTTCTTCTGTCCCGTGTTCTTGAGAAACATGAGGAGCAGCTGGGCGTTATTCCAGAGCAGGATCAGGATGTGAGGATACCAATTCTGCCACCGACGACCATCACGCTGCTCCCTTTCGAGGACTACCGACTCGTTTTCGAGAATCAGCTGATGCAAGGGTTCTATGAGCACGAGAACACTGAGCTCAAACTATCGATTCGTGACAACCTCTCCTTTGGTCTGAACGGCTCCTTCATAACCGTGCGCTACGCGTTCAGCATGGACGAGCTCCTCGCCGTGGCCGGAAACTATAGTATGAACTTGAACCTCAACCTTACATACTTGGCCGAGGAAATCCCGGATTTCCCCATCGAAGTGCCCGAAGAGGGTCTCGAAGTCCCCATTGAGGGGTGGGGCGGATACGAACTCGCATTGAAGAACTTCACGTTCACAGTTGCACTCGCATTTGAAATCATGCCGAATGGCACGATCGTCTCCGTAAATGCTTTGGTCGAAGTGCTCTCGCTCGGCGTCCGCATCCATTTCGACAATTTCATGTTTAACAACTCCGACGGTGAACAGGTGCTCGATATTATCAGTCAACTCCTAAGCTCGATTCTCGTTCCTGTCGTTGGGATGATTCGACCAACAATTGAGGAACTTCTGAACGGGCTTGTTGAACAATTGCCATTGGAGGGATGCAACCTTTTCGAAATGATTGGCGGCGACTGTAAGTACCTGCAAATTAACTTACAATTGCGTACTTGATTGCATTTATGCCACGTCCTTTATTTATGCAGTGAGTTGTCTTGGAATTCATTTGCCTACTCAACCTCCTCCGCTGACAACTCCTTCAATCACCACCACCACAAGCTCGACCCCGTCGACTTCATCCACGCCTTCGCCACCAACTACCAACACACCGACAACCACAACTAATTCTGCTGTAAACTACGGAGGAGCAAGTTTCGGATCCATGCTCTCGACCTTGATGATGATGATGGCGGTTTCTCGTTTATTCTACGCAAGGCTATAATACGCTATATTAACAGCTACAAGTTTAGATTTAAATATCAAATGAATAAATCCAAAAATGTTGATTTATTTCCCAATTCGCCTCGCCCCATCGCCAAAGAGCTCTCGAACAGTTTGCATATCCTTGCCGTGCTGCGGGAACCTGACCCTTAAATACTGCGCGTAGTCAAAGTCGATCTTTGAGCTGGCCGCTTGCACGACGCACCGAAGGATCCATACAATGTGAGAGAGCAGCATGCAGACCGTGAGCCACCTCTCAAAGAGGGCCATGCGCTGATTTGAGATGCTGGAGGTAGTTCCCAATCCACGCCGACCTCAGCGCCTCACTCGGGTAATGCGTCTAATCACACTCGTGCGCCTCGACTCCCGCAAACTCGTTGAAATGGTTCGCGACGTCGTACGGCGCGTAATTCGGGCAACCAAGCTCAAAGTCGATGAAGGTCATTTCCGGCGCAGCGTCGGCGTTAGAAATGTAAATGATGTTGCCTAGCAACAGATGGTTGTGGGCGAAGACGACGGGCACTGGCGAGCGCTGCGCCTCGCAAAGCATGTGTAGCTCTGCAGCCCATTCAAGTGCCACTCCGAATCCCCGGAAACAGGGTATGAAAAAATCACGATCTTTTTGATCTTTTTGATTTTTTGCCCAAAACGTGAACTCGTGCAATTCCTTTGCATCTATCACTTAATTAGACGCCTACACAACACAAATTTGCATTTCATAATAGATTTAGAAAGGACCAAGCAGTAAGTTAATTCGCAATAACGTAAATAAAACTAAGACAAAAGCCGCACAGAAAGCTAAACATTAACAATTAATATGAAATATTTCACTACATACAAGTTGTGATCACACAAAATCACATTAATCTGAGTCTGAGTCGCCTGCGTTTCCCTGTGGCTCGTCCTCGCTTGGCTCATCCTCGAACTCTTCAAGAATTTGAACTTCAGGGTCAAGATCTTCTCCTTCACTCTCGGGCTCTTCATCTTCCGGTTCGTCTTCTTCCTGATTCCAAACAAAATCCAGGCTATTTTGCTTTTGAGCTTTAGGCAATTGATTCATGTGCTTGAACATGAAAGTGAGCTTGCCAGCCTCCTGATTTCCAAGACGATTTCTTAGTTTGGATTGAACCAGTCCAAAGCTTGAAAAGGTGCGCTCCACTGCTGCTGTGCTGGGAATCGCAGAGAAGACTTGTTCGCAAATGTTGAGCCAAGTGTCCTTCTTTTCATCCCACTTCATTGCCGTCGGGTCATCCAAGCAAACAGACTTCCACCAAGGCAGAGGACCAACTGCACGAAATTCCGCGCCGTACAAGTGCTTTGGGAAAGGGTAGGATCCAGATGTGTGGCAAAGCAGAAGCGGCAGAAAATCTTCGTCAATTTTCTTGAGGTACTCGTATGCGCTGGCCCTTTGTGCTTCACTCAAATGCTGCCCCTTGAAACGGTGATCCAACATATTTGCCAAATAATGAACCGCACCCAAGGCAGTGTCTCATCGTTTGTCGAATGCCACTTTCACTGAGTTCGGCTGGTTCTCTAACGCTTTTCCCAATGCATGCCAAATTTCAACCGCCACGCTGATTACTGTCTGGTCTCGCTGCATTCTGTCCAACGCAATTGCAATAGGGCGCATTCGGTTGGCGAAGTCCTGAGCGTTGCTTGCCAATTTTCCATCATTCACCAGCTGAACTTGCTTATCAATTTCTGACTGATGGTCTTGGCAGATTTGCACCAAAATTCCTCTGTTGCTCAAGTATGATGAAATGGCCCTGCTCATTGTATTCCCTCTAACCACTGAAGGGACGATGAACTTCTTTCCATTCGCTGCTTTGTACCACGCGGCAGGAAGGTGAGTATTACGAAAGTATTTGATGATCTTCATCACATGTGCCGGGACAGATTTGACGGCGACGTCTTTTGCCAAGAGATTAAGAAGGTGGGCTGAGCAGCCGTACTGGATTATGTCAAGTTCGTCATCTTGTTGCAA